>JADRCD010149744.1:0-10887 GCA_019843815.1 Montemys delectorum
ATTATTATTTTAACGAGAGAGCTAGCAGAGGAAAAAAAAATCATAATCATGTCATATGTTCTGTGACATTCTGTGTTGTTGACAGAGCCCAGAAAGCAGCAAGTGGCTTTGACTACAGGGAGAAAGAGTCACTGCAAAGCGTTTGCTACCAGGGGGCATTGCAACATAGGAGACCGCACGGGGCCATCGCTGAGAGCTACACTCTGAGAATGCAGCTTGTGGATGGCTCCTCAGATGCTGTGGGCACTCTTTCCCACTCTGCAGAGGGTTTCAGGAGCTCAAGGCTTCTAAGCACCCAAGAGTACTGCTGGGTCTCACCTATGCTGTCTACATGAGCTTTAGGGACAAGAGGCTGTGGTCTTATCAGCTTCTAAAAAGCTAGCCACCATATTACAGATTCAAGAATCTGAGAAGAAATATGGTCTATTAATATGTCAGGACCATCAGACCACCTCTGATAAAATGCACTTGACCTTGGGGATTGATCTTGGCACCCTGATTATTATCTAAGACTTATCCCTATAATTCAATGAATGAATTGGGCAACACCTCCACAGACCCGTAGAGATCTCTCGTAGTGTCCAGTGTCCAGCAATTGGGCTGGGGTGATGATGAGATTTGGAAGGTAGGAGAGTAGGCTTTGTGAACTCAAGAGAGCCTCACAGAGCAAGCAGGCCTCACAATTGGATGCTGGGGACCAGCATCTGGACTAAATCCATTCTCAGTTGGGTGATTGGGCGTCAGGCTTCCCCTCTCAGGTGAAGATGTGCTAGGTGGGTAGAGTATTCCAGCTTCATTAGTTTGGATATTGTGCTACAGCTTTTGCATAAGCAGCCCACACAGGCTTTGCAGGAGGCCTCCTGGCTCTTCTCAGGCCCTTGAAGTTTACTGCATACGAGTGCTGGTCTGAATTTGAATTTAATCCAAATCCTCTAGCCAGTGTAGTCACTCCAGCTTGAAGCTAGCTGCCTTTAATGAAGGGGATATGCACTGCATGCTAAACTGAGATAAGTTGGCCAGGCCTTTCAGGCCGGGTAGGTGGAATTCTGTTCAGAGAAAGTAGTGCCTTCAGTGTGAGTCCCAAGCCAAAGCTTCAGATGAACTTCTTCAAGGGTAATACCATTGTATATAGCCATGGCCTGTTCGTTATAACTCTGAAATCAATTCAAAACCAGAGTCACTCAAAAACCATTGTTCTTCTATGAACATTTGTCAATTTAAATAATAGCTTTGTGGTAAAAATCATTTATGGTAATAATTAACTCAGTCCAATAGTGTTACCACCAGTCATTCTATAGTAGCATATACTATTATAAAGAATATATATGTGTGTGTATATATATATATATATACACACACACACACACACACACACACATATATATTACACACACACACACACACACACAGAGCTTTTGGAGACAGTGCTTCCAAGTGTAGCCCTGGCTATCCTGGAACTTCTCTGTAGACCAGGCTAGCCTCAAACTCAGAGATTCACTTTCCTCTGCCTCCAGAGTGATGGGACTAAAGGCATGCACCACCACACCCAGCTTGAAGTCTGTATTCTTTTTTTTTTTGTTTTTTGTTTTTTTGAGACAGGGTTTCTCTGTGTACCCCTGGCTGTCCTGGAACTCACTCTGTAGACCAAGCTGGCCTCGAACTCAGAAATCTGCCTGCCTCTGCCTCCCAAGTGCTGGGATTAAAGGTGTGCACCACTACCGCCTGGCTGAAGTCTGTATTCTTAAGTTTCGGTTTAAATAAGATTTTAATTCAAGTTAACAATTTAATTTTATGTTTGTACCTTAAGTCTTAAATTTAGTTGAGATAAAATTGTTTAAAACAGGGAACTCATTTCTCTCAAAACAAGGGCACTGGAGTGGTTTTATCACTCCATGCAGAGAGACACACCTATATATCTACATACGTAGGAATGTAAGAATGAGTGTATGCAGAAGAGGCAGAGAGATGGATTGTAAGGGCCAGGGGTGATGGATGACTTCTAGACACAGCAGGACAGATGCACATAGAATCACAGAGACTGCAACAGCAAGCAAGACACACAGAGGCGGACACAGAGTCCCAGCCCTCATCAAGAGGCTATCTGCAATTAATACCTGCTGGGAAAGGCAGAATCAGTTTTCTCTAATGGAGTGTTCTTGGGTGTATCAACTACCAGGGCAGGCTGCATGCCAATACACAACAGCGACTGTTTTATGACAACTCTTTGTTTGTTTTGCCGATTTTCATATATTTTTTTTGGTTTGCTCATTTTAATTCCCATGTTTTGTTTTTGTTTTGGGAGGGTCTTTTTTTGAGAGAGAGAGAGAGAGAAAGAGAATGTGGAGATGAGTGGATAGGCAGGTGAAGAAGATCTAGGGAGGGGGAACTAAATCATCATATATTGACATATATTTGATATGTTATATATTATATGTATTGTATATATAAACATAAAAATAAACATGCAAAAATATAGTATGAAGACTTTATTTTCATTTTGACCAAGAGTGGGCTCAACTTTGAATTCTACTTCTCCATGTTTTCCATTTGTATGTGGTCCATACTTACTGGTCTGTATATAATCTGTCTGTTGTGTGTATCTAAGCTGTTTATCTCTGTTGCCTGTGAGTTGTATTTGTGTGTCTGTTGTGTGTGTGTATGTGTCTGTCTGTTTGTCTGTCCCTAAAAAGAGCTTTGTTATATATTTATCAAATGGCACAGACAACATGGTGTGGGAAAAGCAAAAGGGGTTCTTTGTATTCAGGGTTTATTTATTTACTTTGTTTTTGAGATTATGATAGACCACATCTCTCACTTCCCTTTCTTCCCTCTGAGTCCTTCCATATGCTTCTCCCTACTCTCCTTCAAATTCACAGCTTCCTTTCCACTAACTGTTATTGTATACACACACACATACATACATACATACATACATACATACATACATACATACACGTGTATTCCTAAATATAGCCTGCTCAGTTCATAGAACGTTACTTGTATGTGTGCTCTGGAGGCTGAGCATTTGCAGTGGACAACCAAGTGCTGTGCTCTTCCTTGGGGACAGTACCTCCTCCACTCCCAGCTTTCCTCAGTTTCCTGTAGTTCTTTGGGTAGGGTTGAGGACTCATGGCCTGTTCTCTGTCCCCTTTGGCATGTCCACTGGTGCCATCTTTATTCAGTTCATGTGTAGGCAGTCATGTTTGGGAAAGCTTATGGACTGTAGCTTCTGCCATCACTGTAAGACACAATCTCACAGGAACTCTAGTTCTTGCAAATCTCTCCACCCCCTCTTCCTCAATGTTCCCTGAGCCTTAGGAGCCAGAGGACATTTTAGGTGTATCCATTGGGACTGGGCCCTGTGCTGTACATTTTGATTGGTTGTGGTTGTCTGGAGTGGTCACTGTCCATTGCAAGGATAGGTTTCCTTGATCAGGGGTGTACACACATGCACACACACACAATACATACACACAACTCATGCACATACACATATGACACACATGCATAACAATCCATATACACATACCACACACACACACACACACACACACACACACACCCCTCTGTCAGGCAGAAGAACCCAACCCTTGTCCAATTGCCTTCAGTTCTGCTCACACCAGCCTTATCTTCTCCCTTCTCATGGCGGTCACAGTGGTGATTGGTTAGAGAGAGGCAAGCCTTCTCACGATCCAGAGAGGAAGCTGCCCACATCCGCTGGGCACGCAGCACATAGCTGAAGTGAGACTGGAGGCTGGACTGTGCCATTAGGGATTTTATGGAGTCTGTGTGTGTCTCAGAAAGGAACAGAAGCAGAAATAGGCACCAACCCTCTGAGACTCCTTGTTTAGGGCAATGGCTCTCAACCTGGGGATCGCGAGTTCCTTGGGGTCAAACAACCCTTTCACAGGGGTCACATTATCAGATAGCCTGCAAATTTTATATTTATATCAGGATTCATAACAGTAGCAAAATGACAGTTACACCATAGCAATAAGAAATTGTATGGTTGCAGGTCACCACAACAGTGGGAGCTGAACTGTGTCAAAGGGGCACAGCATGAGGAAGGTTGAGAACCATTGCTCACCTTGCCAGTCCCCACCCTCAAGCCTGTCTTAGTGAACAGGCCACCTCAGTTCCATCTGCCGATGCTGCTCCTCAAATGTAGCGTTTACTACAGACACAAACTTGTTTTGTTGCTTAACTCGTGGCTTTTCATTGGTGGCCTTTACCTGCGTATCTTGTGTTCAGGGGAGACATTATCATTTTCTCCTTAAAGTGAAGATGATTCAGTTTCCACTCCGTGGCATCTGGCATCATGGAGTTTTTAGGAACGTCTCAGCAAGGGATAGATGTGTTTTCTACTAAATCCCACCACACGTCATCCTTGTGATCCACGCCGCCCACTTGCCTGTGAATTGTGAGCTACCCCACAGTGTTAAAGATGCTTCTGAAAATCATTTCTAGTGGATACATATTATCCCATTGTGTGAGTCTACTGTGATCTATTGAATTAATCCCCTTTTAATGGCTATATAAGCTGGTTTTGATTTTTTTACTAATATAAATTTTACCTTTATGAATATATTCATAGGTTTATCGTTGAGCTCATTCATGATTGTTTCCTCTGGCTAAATGATGGAGATTTAGAAATAGCGTTAATTTCAAAGCATGGTTGCTTTTCTCCTAAGGATCGTCTGCTCAGGAATCACACTCTGTGCTTTTCCTGGAGAGGAAAATGTGGCTGTGTACATAGGACCTCTCCCAAGTGTCCAGAAGATCTTTATTATTGCTTCAAAACTGACCAGACAGATTTCTTGATGGAATCTATGTTAGCATAGCAAAAATTGAGCATCAGGGATATAGGACTTAAGAAACACACACACACACACACACACACACACATATACATATATTCACATACACACATTCACACATACACATATTTTGACATATACCCATATACATATATATATATACATACACATATATTCACATATATACACATCTGCACATATATACACACATACATACACATATACATGAAAACATTAGTGCATACAAATACAGGAGCTAAAGAGAGGCAGCTCAGTGGTTAAGAGCACTAGCTGCTCTTCCAGAGGATCCTAGTTCTAGTCACAGTACCCAGATTGTGGTTCACACTGGTTGTAACTCCAGAGGATCTGTCTCTGTCTGAACTCTACAGGCATGAGGCATACACATGGCTCACAGACATGTAGGCAGACAAAACACCCATATGCATAATATATATTAATTTTAAAAATTATACACAACTAGTTTGTATATTTGCTGACTTACAGAGTCCAGAGGAGATAATCATTTTACTAGAAGTTGGGTAGATTAAAGAACTGATTGTGAAATAGATGATTTCCAACTGAGTCTTGGTTCCACGTCATGGCTAGTCAGATAAATTGTGTGTATGCAGACAGGGCTGGGTATGTGGTATGGCTCATGCCAACAAGCCACTGACTCATCTCCCTATAGAAGCTGACTTCTCCAAGTGATGGAACAAACATTAGCTGAGGAAAGTTTCAGAGACTTGTGTGGAGAAAGAGAAAACTGATCCTGGAAAGGGGCACTAATGCTCAGATAAGCCTGACTTGTGGTTGGCCATTAGAAGACAGTGGACAGCTTAAGGGAACTCAACAAAATTCCCCAGAGAACAAAAGACTTGCTTGGTCTCCTCTAGTCTCTAATTCTGACTTGCAGAAGGTGTGGTCTTCCCTTTCCCCACCCACCCAAGCAGATGCCTTGCCTAGAACACACAGAGCTACATGTTCTTCGATTCTCTGGCCCCGCACAAACATGGAAGTCAAGAGTCAGGAGGTTGTGTTCTTTATTTACAGCTGAACAGTTGGAGGGCCATGGATAGGCTCCTTTGGACTCTCAATTCATCTGCATGTAGAAGTAAAAGAGGAAATCAATAGGCTGTCTGCGGTCCCTTCCAATGGTTCAATGAACCAAATTACAGCATGACCTTTGTCTCCGAGGAGACCACAGTCCTTGGGGCTTGGCTCCCATTTCATTTGCATAATTCTGAACACAATCAATACTCAATTACTTTCCTTCTTGCTAGCTGAAGGAATGATTGCCAGGAAAAATAAATGAATTCCAAAGCTACTAGATCCTTATGCTAACAACAAACAAACAAAAACTCATACCATTTTATTTGCTTCCTGGTGTGTGAATGACTTTATATTTTTTAGAATCCATGTTTAATAAAATTCAGGTATTAATAAAAGTGGTTTATGTCCTTAGTCTAACCAAAGCTTTATTGAAGAAAAGAGATCTCTGTGTAGTGGATTGTTTTTAGAGAAACACTCTCATCTGTGCTCTGTGGCTTGGCCACTAGATTTTTTATTTTGAACACATATCTGCACCATTTGATAGACAGCTCTAAGAAGCTTCTCTAGGCAACAAAACCCCAGAGCTGCACAGACACTCTCGTGCGCACGATGGTCTGGTTGCGGGAGAATGCCAGCTGGCTCGCTGGCTTTTTGGCCAGTCTGATGTTTGGATAAGGACTATGCGCCTATGACCTTCTCACTGACAACCTCTGAACTGGGTTCATACATAGGAAATGCCATCTAGTTCAGACCAAAAGGAGAAAACAGATGGGAGCTTGGGAAAACCTGAAGGACATGAACTTTATCCACCCTAAAAATAATTTTAACTGAAAAAATTTGCAAAACAAAAACACACAGTCCTTTTATAACTGAAATGGGCAAAATTACAGATAATTGAAATGTCTCCCTGTGGATTCATAATCATTGTTTAGCCATTTTAAACTGGGGCATTCCCAGCCTCAAAAGCCTTTTGTAAGACAGCTGTAAACTGTCTTGATAATTTTGACCTTAGCATTTATCTGCTTATTGACTCTGCTCTAGAATGTTCTCCAACTCCATTTCTTCCACCTGTTTAGTAATTGTTCCCTTCGAAGGAGGCTCCGTTTTTATACTTTTATTAATATGAGTACATCAATGCTGGCCATCCTAATTGATTATATCAAGAACTAAGCAAGTTAGACATGTCTAAAACTATGCTACAAGAGAGAAATAAGCATCTTAATTAGTACACAAAGAACAAGCCGCAGAGGGAAATTAGACTTCTAGCTTTATTGTTTTCTCTGCTGCTGCATAATAACTCACCATAAACACAGCAGCAGAAGACACCATGGATCTGCCGTCCTGCAGCTTCTGAGAGCCAGGGGCCTGGGCCAGCTGAGCTCTACCTGTGGCAAGGCTACATCCTCATCCCCACCTATGGGCTCAGAAGTTTTCCATATGATTCCTTTCCTCTGAGCAACATGGTCCCTTGCTTCATTAGCCCACGGCAAATATTGAGAGTGAGTCCACTGACCAGAGAGTCTTCCTCTCAGCGGTGCTATCACGGGGGTCCCTTGTCACCTCTGACAGTCACATGCACATCCCAGGTTCTGTCTATACTCACACAGGCGGTTACCCCACGATGCTTGCAGTCATCTAGCCCGGCACACATGGAAGGAAGCAGCAATAGAAGTCTCGACTATGGAGATTCCAGAGTGTGGTAATGAGCGAGTGCTACACAGGCTCTGCAGCTCTGCATGATCCTGTTCCAGGAATCCTTAGTGACCTCACACTGGTACTCACACTTGGCTTCAAGGGACTCACAGTTCCTCCCATCCAGTCTGAAGCCTGCTCTGGAGCTGGGTTAGGCTCCATGCATCTTGGCTGTTTCTTCTCTCTCTAATTTTCTTGATTGCATCTCAGTGAGTCTCGTGCCTAGTAATTCAGACTATCTTTGCATTTGTTTTAAGTCTGGGTGCGCCCCCAGCATCTTCCCCAGGATTTCCTTGAGGTTAAGGATAGTCCGTGAATATTTTACCGAAAGAGGGAAAAATACCTGGTTGCATCATGAGATCTACTTATCTCCACCTGGGTAAAATGAACAGCAATTGGTGTTCTCTGTGTCAGGAGAGTGCATGCCAATCTAGGTATTTAATCAGGTGAGTATGTAGCAAGAGGAATTGGAATTGAATGGGTCATATCTTGGGAATATTTTATAGAAGATGGGATCTGAAAACTCAGAATTGGAAAGGGACCTTCTTAGGAGTGGTGTTTGATGTGCCTAGTGGTAATAGGGTTTTGTTCCGTGGAGAACGGCACGTCTTCCCTGGACAAGGGGTGATAGGATCAAGTGTATGGTAGACTGTGGGTGTGGAGGAAGGCGAGGTAACTTGATGTGGTCCTGCAAATGGGGAAGAAGGGAGGAGATGAGATAGGACCTGAGTTCAGAGTCTCTTGAGAGGCGTTTTATTCAGCAATGGGCTTAGGGGACCTTCCCATCCATCTCTGCAGTCACAATTAGTCTGTTTCTGGGGCTACAGATTTCTGAGGGAAGAGATGTTTTGGTTTGTATCAGAAGCTTTTGGGGAACTAGGGTTTGAAACCAAATGGTCATAAAGTGGAGACGTTAGGCATGTAATAATTTGCTAGTGTTCTAGGTATAGCTGGGAGAGTAAGACTCTAGCACTGAGGGTATCCTGGGCTTAAATGAAATTATACGTGTCCAATTCTCCTCACACAATAAGCATTATCTCTCTCTTCCCCCCTCTCTCTGTCTTGTGTGTGTTAGAGAGACAGAGAGAGAGACAGAGATAGAGAGACAGGGAGAGAGACAGACAGAGAGAGTTTTTTTTTCAGTTGGCACCTCAGAAACAGACTTAGAGATGGGGTTTCTTAGCTGAGTGCCCTATTTGTTCTAAGAGAGATAAAGATGTGATATAGAGACCTCTGTCTGCTCTTGTCAGGTGAGAGTTTTTCATGTTTCCATGACGTTGGTAGAATCCCTTGTTCTTTTGTCTTCCTAGTAGTCTAAGATTAATAATCTACAGGTATTCAAGTATCCAGAAGATTCCAAGCCCTTCTGTCCCAAGCAGAGATTGCCTTAGGCCTACTTCAAATAGAGGCATTTATCACACCAGGGCAGGGTACTCTGAAGTAACAAGTTTGAGCACAACAGCATTTGTCAGGTATTAAAAGCAAACAAACAAGATGCTCACAGGACAAACTCTGGTGGGTGCTCACTAGAATGCGCTTGATGTACGTGTGCCCAGCAGAGAGAGGCAGTCCCCTCGTGACACTCCTGCATGACCCTAGCTTGTCATACTCGCCCTTAATCTGCTCCTGGGGGAGCTTTAGAATCCTGGGAGGGCACCATGTGCTGACAGATCACTGCTGCTTAGCGCACGCAGGTTCTTTGAAGCACCCTGATGAGCACTTGAGGTCTGCACTCAGTACCCAGGATCTGTGCTTCCTTATCCTCCCAGACTTCTGTGTTTACAGCAGAAAAGGTGGGCGTTGCAGGGCATTGCTTGTCTTTATGTATGAAACTCTAGTTGTTTTATAATAAAGACATAGCTTTTTTGATTCTCTGAAAAGATAAGCCACTTCCCCGTGGCCCTGCTGAGCCATTTGCTCTGTTGTGCTTTCTCCTTGTTTAGATTTCTTTATTTCTGTGGAGGAGAGTGGTGTGTGTGTGTGTGGTGTTTATATTTGCTAGCATAGTTGTACACATGTGGGCACAAGAAGATTGAGTGCTTGTGGAGGTCAGAGGTCAACACTGGTTATCTTTGTTGATTGCTCTCAACCTTTATGTTTTGAGGCTGTGTCTCTCACAGAATGTAAAAATTTCATTGATGAGCAAGGCTGACTGGTCAGTGAGATCCAGGTGTCTCTGTGTCTTCATGTTCCTTTCCACCCCTGTCACTGTGAGAACAGGTCTACGCAGGCTCTCATACCTGGTGCTTTTTGTAGGTCTGCCTGTCTGCCTGTCTGCCTGTCTGCCTGCCTGTCTGCCTGTCTGCCTGCTTGCCTGCCTGCCTGTCTGTCTGTCTGTCTGTCTGTCTGTCTGTCTGTCTGTCTGATATGGTTATTGGGGATCAGGCCTTTATGCTTGTACTTTGCCTGCTGAGCCCAAGGGCTTCATGCGTACAAGACCTAAGGCCCCAGCTGTCTATTTCACAGTTGCAACATAATGATACCAATACCGAAAGCCCCATTGATCACTCAATATTTCTTCAGAGAAGACTGTCACCTGGTATGAATTTTGAAGATGTTCCCAACACTTTGGCCACATGACTAAGTGAACACTTAGAAAACCTTGAGTCCCAGTGTGTTTACTCTGTGATACTTATCAAACTGAGGGCTATAGCCAACCTAGTGTCTGATAGAAAGGAAATAACTGATTAAGTCATGATCCCTGGGTGATAAAATCACACATGGCCTTTAAATGCTGTGTTTGGTAACATTTGTAAATGTTCATGAACTGCCACAGTGTGCATCTGTTTTTAAGTAGGCTTGAAACATTGGCCATAAAACCAATTGAAAGCATTATCTCTTAGAATATAGCTCTAGAGTTCATATACTTTACATCTACTACAAGTGTGTGGCTTTTCTGATAATGGGAGAAGACCTTCTGACTGACAGGAAAGGATACACTGGAGCCTTTTGAATCCACAGCTCTCACTGGGGAGACTTAGTGAACGTGCTTGTGGTTGCTGTTGGTTATTCTTCAAATGCCTCATAGGCTGTGGCTCTAATATAACCTTCCTAAATTGCTTCAGAAAAGTCCATTAAAATGCTCTCATCTGCTGGATGCGGTGGTAAACACCTGTCATCCCTCCCCTGAGTGGGCAGAGTGAGCTATGTGGAAAGACCCTGTCTTTCATACACACAGACACGATGCTGTCAGTTAATCAGGGCTCACTATGAGAAGAAGATAGGAACATGCGTGCTCAACAGCATTCTGCCAGCTCCAAAGTCAGCACATGCAAACAAGATTTGCTCCAAAAAAAAAAAAAAAAAAAAAAAAAAAAAAAAAAAAAAA
>JADRCD010149752.1:0-11459 GCA_019843815.1 Montemys delectorum
CACACACGCACACACGCACACACGCACACACGCACACACACACACACATCTCTCACGGTCAATTACTATGGCTCTAACTTTATGAATTAATCTAATATTAGCCACTCCCAGTGGATTTACTTGAAGCACTACAGTTAAGTGATGTTTCAATCATCATAGTAAGGATAAAGCTTCAACACTATTTTCAAAATGAAAAAAAAAAAAAATGTAGTCAAACCACAGCAGACAGTCTTATCTGACTATATAGACATTTACTTTGTTCTCAGTACTGTTTTCTCTACAACATATCTATTTATCCCAAATGTTTGCCCTATTTTCCCAAAACCAACACATCAAAAGGAGCTGATTTCTGATACCACATTGCCTCTCTGCCTCACCAGAGCAAACAGTTCCCAAGTGTGTTTCAGAAAACATCATTGAATAATATCATTGAATGTTTCACAATAGCATTGTATGCTGCCAAATGACATTGATCTCAATAACATAACTATTCACTTTAGGGCCAATGAATAAATTAAACCTGATACAAATAGAAGAAAAAATAAAGAAATATTATACAGAAATTAATGGAACTAAAACAGCAAATAAAAAGAGAAAAAAATCAAAGAAACTAAGAAAGTTCTTTGAAAATCTGTATAAAAATGATAAACATCTAAGCTCACTAAACTAGAAAAGGGACCAATGACAAAAATTACCAGTATGAGCAATAAACTGGAAGGATCATTGCTCTGCCTATGGACATCAGAAGGTGTTGAACAACTCTCCACCCGTGGTTCTGACTACTTAGGTGAAATGGACAAATTCTTTGAGTTGTAAGCTATAAAATCACAATTAATTATAAATGGATAAACTGACTATCTGCACTTCTTTTAAGACAATTTAATTTGTATTTTTTTCAGTCTTAAAAAAAAACATATCATCAAGTCCAGATTGTTTCATTAACTTAATTTTTAATTATCCTTTAAAAAATAGTAATTTGTCCAGCATGTTCCCAAAAATAGATATAAAACTTCCCCACTCATCTATAAAACACAGTACCTACTACAATTTAGACAAATGTCCACAAAAACCCGTCTGTTTCAGTCTTGATTCTTACTGCCTTCTTACCCTTGGAAGGCATTGGGACCATTAGTTGGTAAAGCCTGATGGGAAGAAGTAGGGGCATTAGTAGCGTGACCTTGAAAAAGGCTATTGGAATACTGGCCCCTATCTCTCTTCTTGATACCAAATGTATGTACCTTTTCTAAGTCATCTCCCCCCCATCCCCCATAATGATCAATGGAAACAACTGGTCACAAACCTCTGGAAGAATGAGTTGAAATAACCTTCATTCTTTTAAAATTGGTCATCTTAGTATTTTGCTACAGCAATAGAAAGATGACCTACCCGTGGTCCTAAAATTAAAACTAGATACAGCTATTACTAGGAAACTTTAGCCATGTGAATATAGACAGTAAAGTATGTAACACTGTTATCAAATCTAGCTCAGCAATGCATAAAAAGGAAATTCCTCTCCCATTTATTAGGTAATGAACGGCCTCTCAAATGTATGGTGTTTGTTTTAAACATTTGAATAATTATTAGAAACTGGTTTTTCACACAGATTTCTGTAATTATTTACAGGATCATATTTTCTTTTCATCGTTTATGTGATATGCTTCACTGGTTGACTTATGAATGTGATTCAACCTTGAACTGAAACTAGAATTGAAAACAAGATATGATACTCCCTTTTCTCATCACTAGAATTCTTTAGTCGTTTAATAAATAAAAGGAAACAGAAAGCAAGTTTTTACAGAGTTAATGATAGAAATAAAATGTCTATTGACAGGTGATATTATTTCATAAATATATAAAAGTCAGTTTTGTAAACTCTGAGCAATTATCAAATACAGCAAAGTCATTTGGTATAAGGTCAACATTCAATAGTCAATTGTTTTCCTGCATAGAAATAAAAGAGTTTGGAACATTAAAATTTTAAATGGCATTTATAATTACACAAAAAGATGAAGTGATGAGATATGTTACAATTGACTGTCCACATTGAAAGGAAAAAAAGAATAGAAGGAAAGTAAGGAAAGAGAGAAATGCAGAGGAAGGAATAAGGAATGGAGGGAAGAGGGAAGGGAGAAGGAAGGAAGGGAAGAGAAAAGGAAAATGGAGGGAGAAACACCCTTTACATAAACATTAACTCAAAACTCAACCACTGATATCAGTGTAAGAATAAAAGTCAGTAAACCTGACATGTAATGAGGAATTGTTGAGGCAAAAACGAGTCATTAAATATAATCTAACATCCAAAACACAATGAGTGAAAGAAAACTTGTTTAATTTGGTGTGGTGGCTTGAATAAGCTTGACTCATGGGAAATTACACTATAGAAGGAGGTATGGCTTTGTAGGAATAGTTGTGGCCTTTTTGGAGGACGTGTGTCATTGTGTAGGTGGGCTGTAATGTTCTAAGCTCAAGTTCTGCTGTGTGCAGAAGATGCCTTCTTCCCAGCTGCCTGTGAGACAATCTCTCTTGGCTGCAATCAAATCAAGATGTAGAACTCTCAGCTCCTTCTCCAGGACCATGCCTGCCTGGACACTGTCATGTTTCCCACCTTGATGATAATGGACTGAATCTCTGAACCTGGAAGCCAGCCCCAATTAAATGTTGTTCTTTATAAGAGTTACCTTGGTCATGGTGTCTCTTCACAGCAATGGAAATCCTAAGACAGTTGGAATTTTAAATTTTTTCCAACACAATATTTTGACTATTTATTTGGGAATTTCATATAATCTATCCCATTAACACTTGCTTCTCATTCCTCATAGGTCCAATCCCCTAACCTTGTGTTCTCCCCTCAAAAAGAACATATATACCAAGACCAGTTTGTTTTGCCCATATACTCATTTGAGCATGGTCAAACTCCCAGTAGCTAGGCCATAGAAGTTAACTGAGTCCTCCGTGACCTCTCCATCCCCTATACTCCTACCTCTGCCCCTGACACCAGATATACTTCAGGATCTTTATCATAATTGTTAAGGATTCTTTTCAATAGCTTCTTCTCTGGAAATTTTTTTCCCCTACTGGGGACAGGTAAGTCAGAGAAGCCTTCAATGTCTCTCATTTTCAGTTCTGAGTCTGCAGTCACTGATACCATTTCAAAAGAAGACTCCTTACTCAGAAGCAGCTGGAAGCAGCACTGATCTTGGTTTCAGGCAGCAGCATGGACTATGAACATCAACATGGCTTCCAGCTGCAGCATAAATAACAAACATCAATATGGTCTCCCACTTTAACACAGACCAGGGACATTGACCTGGTCTCCCGCAGCAGCCCTGACCTCAGACATAAACATGGCTTCAAGATACAACATGGATCGTGGCTTCCAGGTACAACATGCTTTAAAGTGGCAGCAAGGACCATAGAATATTTAAGTTTTTACTCTTCTACAAGTTACATAAAGACATGAACTGTAAAATATCAAAACGAGAAAAGTACTTACAGAACATCATTCAGAAAAAAGATATATTTACAAGTATAAAAATTTAAAATTAAAAATCTACTGAAGCTGGGCAGGAAGAAAATAAGTTAAGAGGGTGAAAAATCTTAACAAATGACAGAGTACTTGGTCAGAAACAGGAGCATCCGTAGCCATGTGGAACATCAACTACCTAAATGGAAATGTTGATCAAAAAACAATGACATTCTCCTAGACACCAACAGGAGCTATTGAAATCCAAATTGTGACAATGTCAATGTCATGTTGGTGTGTGAAATAGGTGAGTCTCCATCATTGCTGCTGTGACTGAGCACTGCTATAGAAACTTTGAAAGGGCTCGGATAGCTTCATATAAGGCTCGACATGAATTTGACCACCAAATTACACTCCAGTTATAAAAAACTGATTTGAAAAATCACAAAAGCCTTCCAGTCTCTGTGGGATAGTGTCCTGAGCAGACCTTGGGCACAAGCTCTGCAGCCAGTCCCACAATACCCAGAGGAAGCTCCACTCCCAGGCGCTCTGACACTCTCATGATCAGAGGTGAGGAGGGCCTAAAATCTGTCCCAACAGTGGGAGTAATTGGGACCAGCAGGACTAGGGACACAGGAACTCAGCCAGCAGAGTGGCTTGGGTTCCTTCCGGTCTCTCTGGGCTGGTGTCCTGAGCAGACCTTGGTCCCAGGCTCCACTGCTAGTCCCACAACACCCAGAGGAAGCTGCTGTACTCCCAGGAGCTCTAACAAGCCCAGGATCCCAGAATCACAGGATCACAGACACAGCTTGACTCTGAGGAGTTCTGACACAACCAGGATCACAAAAAGGACAGGCTCCAGTCAGATTTAGCAAGGGCAGGTAGCACTAGAGATAACCAGATGACTGGGGTCAGGGGGAGCAAGCATAAGAAAATAAACAACATAAACCAAGATTACTTGGCATAATCAGAACCCAATTCTCCCATCATAGCAAGTCCTGGACACACCATCACACCAGAAAAGCAAGATTCAGATCTAAAATCACTTATCATAATGATAATACAGGACTTTAAGAAAGACATAAATAGTACCCTCAAAGAAATACAGGAGAACACAGGTAAACAGCTAGAAGCTCTTAAAGAGGAAACACAAAAATCCCTTAAAGAACTACAGGAAAACACAATCAAACAGGTGAAGGAAATGAGCAAAACCATCCAGAATCTAAAAATGGAAATAGAAACAATAAAGAAATCAGAAAGAGAGACAGCCCTGGAGATACAAAACCTAGGAGAAAAATCATGAGTCATAGATGCAAGCATCACCAACAGAATACAAGAGATAGAAGAGAGAATCTCAGGGGCAAAAGACACCATAGAAAACATTGACACAACAGTCAAAGAAAATGGAAAATGCAAAAAGCTCCTAACCAAAAACTTTCAGGAAATCCAGGATGCAATGAGAAGACCAAACCTAAGGATAATAGGTATAGAAGAGAGTGAAGACTCCAATGTAATGAGCCAGTAAATATCTTCAACAAAATTATAGAAGAAAACTTCCCTAACCTAAAGAAAGAGATGCCCATGAACATACAAGAAGCCTATAGAACTCCAAATAGACTGGACCAGAAAAGAAATTTCTCCCGTCACATAATAATAAAAACACCAAATGCACTAAACAAAGAATTTTAAAAGCATTAAGGGAAAAAAGGCAAGTAACATATAAAGGCAGGGCTATCAGAATTATGGCAGACTTCTCGCCAGAGACTATGAAAGCTAGAAGATCCCGGGCAGATGTCATACAGATTCTACAAGAACACAAATGCCTGCCCAGGCTACTATACCCAGCAAAACTCTCAATTACCATAGATGGAGAAAACAAGATATTCCATGACAAAACAAAATTTACACAGTATCTTTCCACAAATCCAGCCCTACAAAGGATAATAGATGGAAAACATCAACATAAGGAGCAAAACTACACCCTAGAAGAAACAAGAAAGTAATCTTTCAACAAATCCACACAAATTTAATTCCACCTCTTACAACAAAAACAACAGGAAATGACAATAACCTTTTCTTAATATCTTGATATGAATATTAATATTACCAACATATCCTAATTGATTGAAATCCAAAAATGTGAAGAATTAGAAATTTGTTGATTGTCATCCAATGGTCTCTCTAATTTGGTAATTGGAGAAATAGGTCCAATATTGTACAATCTATATATACTTTCAGCTTGTTTGTGACAGTGTCTTGCTGTGTACAACATAAGGGTCTTGAAATCTTGCTTCTCCTATCTCAGTCTCTCTATTAGTAGTATTGTTTATTTCATGTTTTTACACTATACTACAGTTTTCAGAACAGCTTATATACTCCAAAAATATTTATATACCCAAGGGAGATATAGACAATTAACTTGGGAGGTGGCTTGTAGGAAAGAGAACAACAAAGAGTGAGACTGAATGCTTTGCTTGACATTTGTAGCTCTTGTATCAAGTTTGAAGAAGAGGACTTTACAAGTTACTCTTTCTCTGAGATGAATGCTTTTCCAAATTATCACAGCCAATGAACGAGATTCTTACACACACCTAATGTCCATGCCACCCTCCAAGCAGAACCATTGTTCATTGAAACAGTTGGTGAATGACTTTATAGATAGACTCTTAATACATACACCATTTCTTAAATGAATGTAACCTGTTCTCTGTGGCCTGAGAATAAAGTCACTTACTCAAGTAAAATAGTTTTGACCATAGCAGGAAGTTTGTATCCAAAAACCATGCCTCCAATTCACTCCTTGGCATAGCAGAACTGTCAACTCTCAGCTTAGCTACGATGGAGGTAAAATCCTTCGGTGATTTCAGGGTCATTGAAGTACAGCCTTATTACAATGAAATCCAATGTCTAAAAATTGTTCTTATTTTGGGCTTGTACCACAGAAAGAGCCAAGATTTTAAACTCTACTAAATACAAAACAAACAAACAAACAAAAAGACTTCATATACTTATGTTCATTTAATAAAATACTAGTAGTGATGTATTATTTTGAAATATACAGTTAATATGTTTGGAGTTATTTAAAATTCATATTGAGAAAAGTGTATGTATTTTCAGTATTCTGTAGACAAGCATCTACATAAGACTATTAAATTGATTATTGTTTTATATCAAACAACTTTTATAATACTCATTTTTATTGTTATAATATTTTATAAATTTTAAGTAATATGACAAAAAAGATATTGTAGTTGTTGAAGAGGGGGTCTCTGGGAGGAGTTGAGATACAAAAGGAAAAAAAGAATGTGATTTAATTCTATTTACTTAAAATATGTTTTTAAATGTTAACAAATTTAGATAAATTGAAATCATGTAACTTTTCTCATCATAAAGCAATATAAGTTAAAAAAAGAAAAATCACAAAAAATAAGTCTATAAACATTTATATTATCTTCATTCATCATGATGAAAAATAGAAGCTCACAAAACTGTTCATTTATCTTTTAGAAATAAGTAAATAAATAACATATATAGAATAGATTGTAACAAAATGCAGTCTATTCAAAGCTATGCTCAATCCACAATGCAAACTAAATGAATTTTAAATATATATATTTCTAATTTAGAAACACCAGTCTAAAATACACCATAACACACTACTTACATACTCTGGGGAAAGTAAAACTATAGAGATAGAGTAGAGATGGAGCTTAATTTAGTAAACCACATGGAATTCTTCTCTGGTGTAACTGTTTTGGGTGATAAACAATGATAGACGCATGACAGTATGCATTTGTCAAAACATAATTTTCGACCACAGAAAGTCAACCTTACTATATGCAAATAATCAAAGGAAAATCCATGAGATCAGTGGTGCTAAGGTATATGTGATAAAGCATTCGACTAGTACAAATACAGCAAATGGCATCCCTGATGCCGATGGGAGGAAGAAGCTCTGGTGTGAGCAGTGTTAGAAATGAAGACCACAGTTTTTACAGGATATTGAAAAGAGACGCTGCACACGGATGTAAAGAAGCATTCAACAAACACAAATGAGAGTTCACAAGCATGCAACAGAAAATATAGACAGTTATCCATTCAGAAGATGGAGACTAACTCCCTAATCTTTAAATGTATACTGGGAATTGTCATTTGCTACCAGTAATGTAATCTGTAATGGAAACTGAAAGACTGAATGGTATGAAGAAAAGTGACAGGTTCTATCTAACAGGTGATGAAGGCGAAAACTGTGTAAGTCATGTTGAAAGTATATAGTTTTGGTGTGATTTAATAAAAGAGGCTCTTATTTATTTAGCCTTTTTCCAAAAATACAAAACCCCAGCTTATTCATGAAAATAGAAAATACAGGCAAAACCCAAAATGATTACTCACTGAAACTCCTTAGGTTCCTGAAATTATGAAGCTGCCATAGAAAAGATAGCCCATGGGAATGTGCCGTCACATATGATGGCTTGCCTGCACTGGATGCTAGGGAAAAAAAAAGATAAAAAGATGAGTGAAATATGATTTCAGCTGATATATTATATTTGTTCATTAATTATTTTGATATCTAAAGACATTATTATGTATGAATACTATGTTTAAGTTATGAGAAATCTCTTATCCTAGTTAGTTTTCAATTGTGAAAAAAAATACTAAAAGCAACTCAGGTAGGAAAGGATTTATTTGGCTTACACATCCCATTCACAGATCAACTTTGAGGGAAGCCAAGGCAAGAATTTAAGGCAGTAAACTGTAAGTAGGGACTGAAGCAGGGACAAGACCACCTAGGAACCCTGCCTACTGGCTTTCTCTCCATGAATTTTTACTTAGCCTGATTTTTTTTACACACCTAAGGTTTATTTATTTTATATATTTTTGTGTAGCAGTGCTTTGCCTGTACATATGCATGTGTACTATATGTATGTTTGGTATCCCAGAGTTCAGAAGAAGGCATCAGATCTCCAGGAACTGAAGTTATAAATGGTTGTGAGTTACTGGGAGTAGAATCTAGGTTCTATACAAGAGCAGCATGTGTTCTTAACCATTGAGCCATCTATCAAATCCTTATCTGCTTTCTTATAACATTAAGGTCTGCCTGTTCAGGAATGACATTGCCCATTGTGGTCTGGACCCTTGTACAAAAACCATTAATCAATATTTGCCTGCAGAGAATCTGGTAGAGACATTTTCTAAAGAGAAATTTTGTATTCCAAAATGTTGTAAAAAGGTGCCAAAAAAAACCTAAAAAGCATACCTGTCCTCATAAATTTTCAATACAAACAAAAGTTTTCTAAAACAAAAACATGCAGTACACTTTTGGTATCCTCACAAGTTAAACACAAATTCAAACTAAATAGACAATATTTTAATTTTCTATGAACTAACTATTCTTGTTTCTAACATAATTATTAAACACATAAGCTTAGAGTAGAAACTTATAATAGAAAACTCATTAATTATTTAAAAGTATTTATAACAGTGTTATATCCCTCAAAAGAAAAGAACAGGAAATCAAAACTTCATGAAAGTACATCTTGATCTGAAATTTTCTTTGAAATGATTTTATATAGAAGTAACTTCCAATTACAATATTAAGATGCAAATGTATCCTGATCCAAAGACTGATAAAAAGAGAAAACACAGCGGTCTATAAGAAGATGGAGAGGTATTTTGTTCCCCCTTCTAAGAAGGTATGAAGAATCCTCATTTTGGGCTTCCTTCTTCTTGAGTTTCTTATGGTTTGTGGTTTGTACTTTGCGCATTCTGATATTCTAGGCTAATATTCTCTTATCAGAGAATGCATACCATGTGTGTTCTTTTGTGATTGGGTTACCTCACTCAGGATGATATTCTCCAGGTCTAACCATTACCTCAAGAATTTCATAAATTCATTGTTTTTTATAGCTGAGTAGTACTCCATTGTGTAGATGTACCACATTTTCTGTATCTATTCCTCTGTTGATGGACATCTGGGTTGTTTCCATTTTCTGGCTATTATAAATAAGGCTGCTAAGAACATAGTGGAGCATGTGTCCTTATTACATGTTGGAACATCTTCTGGATATATGCCCAGGAGTGGTATAGCTGGATCCTCTGGTAGTACTATGTCCAATTTCTGGAGGAAATGCCAAACTGATTTCCAGAGTGGTTGTACCAGCTTGCAATCCCACCAGTGAAGGAGTGTTCCTCTTTCTCCACAACCTCTCCAGCATCTGCTGTCACCTGAGTGTTTTATCCTAGTCATTCTGACTGGTGTGAGGTGGAATCTCAGGGTTGTTTTGATTTGCATGCCCCTGATGACTAAGGATGTTGAACATTTTTTTAGGTGCTTCTCAGCCATTCAGAATTCAGAGGGTGCTCCAACTGGGAATCCTACCCATATTTAGTCATCAAATATAAACACTATTGTGGATGCCAACAGGAGCCTGAGATAGCTGTCTCCTGAGAGGGTCTGACAGTACACTACTAATACAGAAGTAGAGGCTCACAGCCAACCATTGGACTGAGTACAGGGTCCCCAGTGAAGGAGCTAGAGAAAGGACCCAAGGAGCTGAAGGGTTTGCAGCCCCTTAGCATGAACAATATGAACTAACTAGTACCCTCAGAGCTCCCAGGGACTAAACTCCATCCAAAGAGTACACATGGGGGTGGGACTCATGGCTCTAGAAGCATATGTATAGCAGAGGATGGCCAAGTCGGTCATCAATGAGAGGAGAGGTCCTTGGCCCTGTGAAGGTTCTATGCCCCAGTGTAGGGGAATGCCAGGGCCAGGAAGTGGGAGAGGGTAGGGTTGTGAGCAGGGCGAGGGGGAAGGGAACTGGGGATTGTTTTAATTTTGTTTTTTTTTTTTTTTATTTTTTTCTTATTTTATTTTATTTTTCTTTTTTCTTTTGGAGGGGAACCTGAGAAAGGAGATATTGTAAATAAATAAAACATCTAATAATAATAAAAAGAAGATGGAGAGGGAGCAAAAGATAGAGATTGAGATCCATGGGACATCTAATGAAAGCTTGCACTGCAGAGTAAGGATCATAAGGTACAGCCTTTTGCAACTTACCAGAAGCGAGGTAGAGTCTGGGAAGAGTCCGAGAGGCCTGAGAGGCATATGGCCCTGCTGATGATTTGGTTTCAAAATTTAGGCTCCTAGTGTTGTGCAAGACTAACTTTCTATTACTTAATGGCACTTTGTAGTAATTTGTAACACTAGTCAAGAAAGCTAGTAGGTGCGGGTTCACATGGGAGGCTAGACCAGTGGCAGATGACGTTTGTGCTGCCACTCTCCTCTTTCTGTTTGTTTGTTTTGTTTTGTTTTGTTCTTTTGCTTTTTGATGAGGCAATGCCAGGATGCTGAAGGCTACAAGAGTATTCCAATGAGCACTTTGATTTTTTAAAACCCCACAACCTAACACTGGGTTATCGTCCCCTCTCAGACCTATCTCTCACTCTTATCTCTGCCTAGCAAATTGTTCTATTTGGATGAAGGGCTTTCCATTTAATTAAAAATTCCTTTCATGAGTAAATTATTTTTCCTAAGCCTGAGAGCCCACTTTTAGCTTGTTAACCTCATTATGTCCATGAGATCACTTTGCTGAAATTCTAAAGCTCCACTCATTTCCTTTTTTACCAAAAATGTAAAAATGCATACTGGTCAAGCATCCTAAGGATCTTTAAATCTTTATCTGGTCAAGAAGTGGAAGTTCTTTTCTTTCCCAGAATACAGAAAATGTCTTCTATTCTAGTCCTCTCGACATTTCTTTTATTTCTCAGACCCATGTCGTGCCTCAGCTATTCCATAGTAGTCTCCTAAGAAAAGGGCAAGCCTAATTTTCCAGCTCTCAGAAGAAAAGCCATAGAACACTGGCTCCTTTCATTCAGTCATTCCTATTCCCTGATTTAAGTAACTGTGAGATATATTAAGATAAATAGGAAAGAAAATGAGTTTTTAACAATGAGAATAAGAGAGTGCCTTTTCAGCAAGGTATTTGAGTTCATA
>JADRCD010149756.1:0-18010 GCA_019843815.1 Montemys delectorum
GGGGGGGGGCTCTTTTCTGTTTGTTTGTTTTGTTCTATTGTTTTGCATTAGTTTTTGTTTTACTTTATTGTTATTATTTAGAAGCCTGTTTGCTTTCTAATTTGAGATAGGAAACAAGGAGATCCAAAAGGGAGGGAAAGTGGGAAGGAACTATGAAGAACAGAGGGAGGAACCACAATCAGGATATATTGTGAAAAAAAATCATTTTTCTATAAGAGAAAAAAAACTAAGAACAGACAAACTCATGACTTTAAAGCCTTTGTTCCAAATCATTTGAGGACAGCTTTCATAGCAGCTCTAAATAACAAAAAAAAAAAAAAAAAAAAAAAAAAATTAGGCTCACTCAACTTGCTTAATGTGTCTTTATTTACTTGGGCCATTTACTTTTCAAAGGAATGGCATTCTTCTCAAGGTTCATCCTAACACCACACCACTTATTGTTTACATACCCATAACTATAATCAAAATACTCCAGACAGATATCAAAATACTCCAGACAGGTATGAAGCATGACTCGAGATGGTATGTTATAGTGTGGAATTACAGTGATTGCTGTTATTTGTAACTGAAACTTCTGAGGATTTCAGAGTAAAGAGCAACTTACGATTGAATAAACCTGAGCTCATTGATTTTAGAGTTGTGACTTGGCGTTTCAGCTTGTGCAGCTGGAAGTGGTTCAGAAAGCTGGTTTGTTAACAAAAATCTTTGAATCATGATCTACATCCACAAAGGTTCAATTTCTAGTACTTCTGAGCTATTATATTGAGAAAAAAATACCAAAGCATGTGTAAGCAGATACTGAGGTAAATTGAATTTTCATGATCAGCACAATCAATTCCTTCCCTCAGTGCTACCAGAGCTGCAGTCATAGCACACCCTAGACAGCCCCTCAGTTACTCCTTTAGGCTAGAATAGGAAAGATACAGTGTCTTGCAGAGTCACACAAATGTTATTTTCTATAGACCAGAAGTGATCAGAGATTTTGAATTCAGATACTGGATATGGGTGATATTTTGGAAGAGAAAGGTCCCAGTGTCAGTATCTAACATGTATAGTCCAAAGGACAGGGCATTAATAAAAAGTAGCAGTGGCAAACAAGAACTCAATATTTATTAGCTGTATAGACTTTTTGGTGTAATAGTGTCTGTGGTTTTCCTAGCAACAGAAAATATGGGTTTGCATCTACTGTATTGCTTTATTCATTAAAAAAAACCCAAAAATCTGAATCTAATGGTAGAATGATTCCTCAAATATGATTTTAACTTACAAACTTGGAGGTCAAGTCCTCAATAGGTGAACTCTGACACTACCTTAAGTCTTTGCTTACTCTTCCTTGCCACATTCCACAAAAGATCCTGCACTAAGTAAGTAGGTTACCTTTCTGTTTCTTCAAAGGGATCAATAAATGCTTCCTTGGATAACCACAAACTTTGGGGATGAAAATATCAAGTATAGTTAGGTATTCCTAAATAACCAAACAACCAAACAAAATTGTAAACTTACTTTAATTTATGAGAACTCAAAATAAAATCACAATTTCCAGGCAATGTGGGAATCTATTAGTCAAGTATCTAAGGCCAAGACAGGGATGAAATGAACTAGGCATCTAGGATATACAACTTTTAAAGAAGCTCACATATTTATGCAGATACTGGCTGAGATTTCAAATCCGAATGAGCATGTGAAGTTTGCAGAAAAGCTTATGTTCTGCTAGGTCAATCAGTCCACAGTGTGATTGTTACTTTGTTGTCTTTCTGTGCAATTAGAAGATGCTTATATGTCAACTGTTGGGTTTCTTATAGTGACCCCAACTAATATGGTGAGAAAACTCTTAGAACTTTCATCCCTGCAAGGATGATGACAGTGACGGCAGCCCTAGATAAACTGCAGAGCAACGGAGTCATCAAAACTTGAAATATGCAAGTGAAGTGATTTCTGTTATGTTCTCATTTAACTCACTTGGATTTTGAAGAAGATGGATGTGTCTTAGAGAACTGCTGTGGATTATCTTAAATGCAATCAGGCATTGATTCCAATTGCAGCTGTGGTTCCAGATGTGTCTTCTCTGCTGAGGTAGATGAGCCAAGCCCCTTGGACCTGATGCACAGCAATTGATCAGAAAAATGCTTTTGCTTTTATAAAAACTTAAAAGCATCACCAATTACAGAATGGTTTTCCATGGCAGAGTCAACAATGAACTTTTATAGTTTTTTATTAGAATTATACCAAAATTACTTCTGTCAATTTAGTTTTCAAAGACCATAGTGACTCATTAACTTATTTGCCTTTGGGAGACAGCACATACCGCTTCTCATCAGAAGAAAAGGCTAGTCAGGCTGTACTGAAAACCATTGTTCTATTTGTAAATAATCACCCAGAAGGTCCAGTAATATTTTATGTATTTGGAAATAAGTAAATGTATGTAACAACTGACAAATTCCTAAAGGAAAAATCACAGTTGTGACCTCCAGGGCTTAGAGCAAAACTAGGTCAATTTCTGCCAATCAATAATCTTTAGCTTTTTGTGAAATGGTCCCTGGAAAGCTATCAGGCCTTGATGAAGTTGGAATGCCCAACAATAGGCCATCAAGTCAACATGCAGTGTTAACTGCCCTCATAAACTGAATATATGCTTGGGCATGTTCAATACCAGTCAGTCATTAGTGGAAGAAATATTAATCAAGTTGAAGCAGTTTCAAGAAGTCAGAACAAATGTGTGAGTCTATTACTATCTATTCTCTTATATAATCTCTCTATGATCTAATGTATAAGTTCTCATGGGGTAATTTATTTGTGTGTGTGTGTGTGTGTGTGTGTGTGTGTGTGTATACGCAAGTGCTCAAGTGTGAATGTATGTTTAGGCATGAACCTAGGACCTCATGCATTCCCAGCACATACCTGGTTGTTGTCTTTGAATTTCTTATTAGGTATTATATCTACTGGCATGAAAACTTGTTTTTGTTGTACGCCTAATCATCAGAAATGGTCACGGTGTAAAGCCATTTGGGCTTCATATGTGTATTAACTAAAGATAATCTTCCAGAGAACAGCTCAAAGTATCATGTAAGCTAGTTAAACTTATCCTCTTGTTGTTAGGCTTTTCTTTTTCATGCATCCATTACTATTCTATCCAGTGGGCCCATGTCCACATTTTACATGGCAGAAGAAATCAAGTTTATCTCTATTGCTCAAAACATGGACATTCCCTTATTAGTACTGAATTGATTACTATCTGTCCTGAATGACTAATTCAATAGTCACAGAGGTCTTCTGTGACTATGGCACAGCGCTTGGTTGGAGAGAAAGAAAGAAACTTAACTGAGGATGGTTGACTATATTACCCTCCATGTGAATAGCTAAGAAAATTTTAGGACGTTGTAATGACACCTGACTGTATTATTTTCATTCTTGATAAGGTGGAAGCCAAAATGTATCTATGATTTCTATCCTCCAAGCTCTTCACTTTTCTCCTACTCTGTATTCTTGTAGTCACGAGGAATGCATGTAGGTTTCTTCTAGCTTCTCAAAGCCAAGTTTTTCTATTATTTCTAGTCAAAACATGTCCAATTAGAAAGACCCATCACATACTTTACTTCCTTTTGTTTCTGATATGATTTCATATATACATGTCACCTAACTCTACTCAGGTTTTCCTGGATATATTTTAAATTATTGCCCATGAATATACTTCACGTTTGTCCCAGGAGGAGCTACTAATGCTGTCAATGATTGCATTCTGCATATATGTCCTATATATGCGTAGTGATATATAACAGGCAGTGACAATTACATCATTGGTTCTCCATACGTACTTGGTTAGTTAATGAAACATGTTCTGTCTGCTATAGTAAATGGAAATGGTTCTGAAATTTGTAGGTCAACTAGCATAGAGACTGTATAAAATGTGGCATAGTTGATGTAACTGTAAGTATACTGGTCAAAAGTAGTGTGACCTTGAGGGTGTCCTTTAATTTACCCTAGCTTTGTTTCTATTTTGTAAAAGGAAGCCTGTTTTAACTTTGTAATTCTACTGTTTCATAACTTCACAAAAAGAAAGAAATTGTATTAAAGAAACAATTAACTTTAAAAATTTCTTTTCCTTAGTCTTCATTTTCATATAGTTTATAATAATTGCTTAAATAGTGGAGATAAAAGCTTTTCTCTTTTCTGTTGAAAATGATCAATGCCTAAAACTTAGCTAGGATAGAAAACATAAATCTTTAAATAATTTAATATACACTCATATACATGAATATGCAAATTCTAAATTAGATTAATATGAAACTGAAAATATTTATAACATCCTATTATATAGGCTTCGTCCTACATTTAGAATCTCTATAGTGACAAAGAATCAAATTGTAGACTATAAAGTATGCTTAATTCTTTACTTATCATAAAAAAGATCAGATATAAAAAATTGATGCCTATTAATTAATTCACCTGACTTACATGAAGGGAGATGTGTTGTTAGCTTTTTTATGATTTAAGTGTTTTAAATTTTAAGCTCAAGACAAAGCAGACATTAGGAGAAATGCATGACCAAATAAATGTCTTCCTATTCCCACCACAGAAAGACACTAGCAGAACCATAGTTACAGAATGGATGAGTGTCAGTAGTATAACATGAAGAATGCTGTAAGAAACTGATGTCATTTATTATTGGTGAATTTCTAGCTAGATTAGTCTCACTGGTATCCATATCTTGCTGCTCAATCTGTTATTCACGAAGTAACACCTCTCATATTATTTGAGCTGTGAAAAATTCAGAATTGCAAGCTTTATCCGGAGATCTTTGGAGTCAAAACTCAACTTTTTTCATTAATTTTTTTTTTTACATACATTGATTATATTCTTTTTCCTCCCTCGTCTTCTCCCAGATTCTCTCAAGCCCCTTGTCCACCCAACTTCTTGTGTTCTCCCCCTTTGTGTGTGTGTGTGTGTGTGTGTGTGTGTGTGTGTGTGAGAGAGAGAGAGAGAGAGAGAGAGAGAGAGAGAGAGAGAGAGAGAAACAGACAGAGAGACAGAGAGACAGAGACAGAGAGACAAAGGGAGACATACAGAGAGGAGACAGACAGAGACAGAGAAACAGAGACAGAGAAAGACAGAGAGAGACAGAGACAGAGAGACAGAGAGATAGAGAGACAGAGACAGAAACAGAGAGAGAGAGAGAGAGAGAGAGAGAGAGAGAGAGAGAGAGAGAGAGAGAGAGAATAAACACAAATAAAACCAAATGCACAAGACCCAGATAAGGTCAAACCAGACATAATCTCAACAAGGAGAAGGTGATCTCAACCCTAACTAATAGGACATTTGCAATTGATACCTGCCAGGAAGGGGTAAATCAGTTTTCTCCAATGGAGTGTCATTATGTACATCAACTATACTCCAACCAGAACCCTCCTTTAACTATTCCTCCCTGGGTGATCTGTACATAGAAGGTAAAAACGTGTGGTCCTAGCAAGTGTCTGTTGGTGAGATTTAATAAAATTGTTACAAGAATATCACAATAGCACACGTAGCCAAGAATAAAACTGTGTTTCTCTGAAGATAAATTTTATGTTCTAGGTTTTAATCTTTTCAAGTCTAGATTCCGTGGCTGATCCTCCCCGCCTCCTTTGGCCACCTTAAAGGCACGTGCTTTTGAGCACCGTCTGCTGGGGGTTTCTAAATGTTTCCTCTTCATCCTTTAGTGTGTTTGCGAATCTCCCCGTGCTTCCTTTGCCCTGGATCTAATAAGTTTTAATTACCCTAAGGTGTTTTGGGGCCTTATGTCTTCTGTATGACTAGGCAAAGACTAGAGAAACACAAGCAAATTGCACAGGCTAAGTATTTTCAGGATTTTCCAGAAAGATCTGAGCATCACAGGCCTTCGCTGCTTCTGCTCTTTGCTACCCACTTTGCTGTAGCACCACAACAAATTTTCAGGATAGAGATCTTGAGGCAGTCTGGGAGTTATAGATATCAGGGAAGCATTAAGTATCCTCAGCGCACAATGCTGTACTTACTGAGACAGAAACATGCACTAATGTGTTTATAAGGATTTTAAACAAGAATGCAAAACCCAGAAGATTTCTGACTAAATTGGAACATTCACTTCAATTAAAATATATCCTTTTTTTTTTTTTTTTAAAAAATGAGTACTCTGCTGATTATTGGTCCTTTATAGACAATTTGTCTAGTTCTTTTAAAAGGGAGGCACAACAATTTTCTTGAAACTTTGAGATTATTCACATCAAATATGTACCGATGAAACCAGTAGCAGGTAAATCCTGAGCCAATGTCAGGCGATATATCTCTACCAGCAGGAAGCCAAATAGCTGAACGGACTGCCTCGGGAGGCCATTGAACCAACTATGGTGGCTGAATAATTTTATGACCAGTAATAAGGCTCACACGTTACACATGCTAAGAGAGGGGTAATCAAATCTTATGCTTCGGGGCATAAATTAATCACTGCAGGGGTCAGAAAAGAATATCCTTTGCCCTATGAGTAGAACTGTATAATTAGCAGTAGCTGTACTGATAGTTTTAAAACCTTTTTCTTCAGCACCAGCCTTGGCTTGGAGAGTAATTCTGAGACGTTATGGGGGTGTTTGAGCTTTTGATTAGAACAGGAGGGCTGCGGCAAGTTGAGCAGTTGTTTTTTTTTTTTTTTTTTCTAGAAGACAGATAGGCAGAGCTGCTCCCTGATACCACACTGTTCAACCTGATTTTCATTAAACGCTCAAGTGCCTGCTGCTAAAATGGCTCCAGGCTGCTGGGAACAATGGGCTTCCTTGCCTATCTGGAAATCTTGAGGTGGAATTTTGCCTTCTAATCAAGTTCCCTTCTGAGGAAGAGGGACAGCAGTGTGCTAAGGTGTGAAGCTAATTCTCTGTTTTCTAAAGTTCACATTATTAAAGAACCACATTTTCCTAGGATTGCTGAATTAATCCCTGAGCTTCTTTTCAGCAAAACAAGCTCAAGGAGAAACCCGTTAATCAAGTAGCATTGAAGGCCAAGTGTAACCAACTGCCAAACATAAATCGTCTCAGGTTTGTCTATGTGTTTTATTGAACAAAGTCATGTCAAATGTTATGATTTTATGATAATGCAAGATCCCATATTTCAAGAAAAGTAGATCAGGCTTCTATACTAGTACTTCCATCTTTAGCAATTTCAGGTAAAGCAGAATAACTTTCAAGTCATTTCCTAGGAAGATTTCTAGCAAAAGGAAAATGAACAAATGGCTCATTTCCAAACACTGACTGCCTGTGAGCATCCTAGATACTCAGTGCTCTTCGGAAGATACATTATTGACATACCTTTACATGGACTCCAGTGCCCTGTTAGATGATTATCTTTGGTTCTTTTCACCTTTTCCTGTTTCTACTTTGCAATCAGTCAAATAGTATTTATTACGTGGCTACTGCAGTCATGGTTCAGTCGTGCTTACCAATAACGTAAGAATGATAGTACAGTTTTCTCACGAGAGGTTTTCTTCATATTGCTCATAAAGACTGAAATGTAAGATGGCACGTTCCCCTTTATAAGCTTATGGCCTGACTTGGAACATAGGGCATATCTATAAACACAGTTAACTCATACTGTAACAGTATGACGTTGTTTGTATTCAGAATAAGTGTGTCAACAAAGTTGTATGGCACACTTGTTAATAGAACTAAGACATCTGTGGAGGGTGAGGAGAATGCTTATTTTGTTGGAAAAGAGCACAGTGGTGTGTGTGTGTGTGTGTATGTGTGTGTGTGTGTGATGGGTGTGTTGTGGTGTGGTGGTGTGTTGTGTGTGTTGTGTGGAGTGTGTGTTGTGCTGTCAATGTGGTGTGAGTTCTGTGTGTTGTGCTGTGTGTGTGTGTGTATGCATGTATACGGTGGGTATGAAGCTTGCTATAGAATAACCAGTGACTTAAATTCATAATGGAACTCAGGGTGGCTCAGGAAGGACTGGGGTTCTGCTCTGGTGAGAGGGAGAGGAGTTAGTGTTAGTTAAGGAGAGGCTTGTCTGGGAAGAAATTGTGTGCTATGATTGGTCATAGTCCATAGAGCTTATGAGGGTACTGTGGAGAGTAAACTTTGGGAATAATTATGTTTCTGCAGTGTGGAAACTAGTCTGCAACAGAGACAGACAGCTTGTGATGGCGTGATTCACTATGCATCTCTAAAGCAAGTTGAATTCAATGTGCTTAATTTTATGATCAGATTACTTATTTTTGACCAAGAGACATAATACTTTACAGGTCTCTATTATTGAATTTAATATACATTAAATATTTCACCTAGATAATAAATCTTGATGTCAGCAACTATCAGACTCTTACTAGATTTTATTTTTCTACATTTTTCTGATGGCGTACAACAGTGAAGTAAATCATCTTCTCTGACAAATGAGCATGTAGTTTAAACTCCTTCAAAAAGTCAGTCAATATTGGTGGAGTATCCATTGAAGAAGGATTCTTTCTTCATAGAATATGCCTTAGAAAGAATACAAAGAAGCACAAAGCCCAGTACCCCTGTGTCTAGACTGTAACAGTATAAGAGAAAAAAGAAAATAATACTAAACTGTGTCCTAATAAAAGCTCCAAACTAATAAAGGCACCGAGTCAAATCTGTCCCAGACTTTTCAGACGTTATTTCATTTACTTCTCCAGTAAACACGATGGAATACATTCCCAACATCCTTAATTTTGCAGACAAGGAGTCAGACTTCAAAAAATTTGCCATTTCATTTATGTAGCGACACTAGTAAATTAGAGCCCACATCCGAACTCCTGACTACATCATTTTAAACTAGATTCCTTTTGCGGCTACTATAACCAGTTATGAAAAGGCAAAACAAAAAACCAAAAACCCATGCTTGTTATTTTTTTTTAACCCCCAAATAAAGTAAATTTCGACAATTGCAATGAATTATGATTCAGGGATGGCTAGAGTTGTGTGAAAAGAAACACAGCTTCACTAAGAGTTTTCAGCTGAATGCTCTCTGAGTAAGGGAAGTGATAGCCTCATATTTACAATGCACAAGGCAGCAGGTATGTTCTAGCAGTGAGGTGAGAGGTGACGAGAGATGCACTGCAAAACAGGAGTAGCACTAGTACTTAAAATCCTGATGAGCAAGGTTACTGCTGAATATGAAACCAGATTGCCATTATATATTGGCATGATGGTCATGATGGTGCTGTACGGACAGGGACCATGGATGGCAAAGACATCAGAGAGGGAGGGAGGGAGGGAGGGAGGGAGGGAGAGAGAGAGAGAGAGAGAGAGAGAGAGAGAGAGAGAGAGAGAGAGAGAGAGAGAGAGAGAGAGAGAACAGGGAAGACAGGGCTTATGATAAGGCACTCATAACTCTAATAGCAAAAATCTTGAACCACTGTGATGGCCACAGAAAGAAAAGAAAATAAAACAAAGCAAAAGTTAAGGAAATAAAACAAAAAAAATTAAAGACGTAAAGTACTATAAGTATCAGTTAAATGATGCATATTAAAATTCCATATCAGAGTATTTCCCACATCACCATACACTCCTCTTCACACTCATAATGTTCTTTTTAAAATAACTATCAATACACATTTAATCATGGAGACCTGTTTCATTGAAGACCTGTGGGCTTCATATGGCCAAAGATAGCTATAAATGCCACCCAGCAAAAATACTCATAAACTAAGCTTATTTAAAACATTGAGGTGTGTGTGTGTGTGTGTGTGTGTGTGTGGCTTGATTTTGCAGTTTTGAGCATATGAGTGATTTCTGAAATTCAACTATCTAAAGCTTGTATTTCTATACTTGTAGCCTTGTAGTTCATGCATTTCCTGGCTTTAGGGATCAAATAAACACTAGTTTGTAGATCTCTGTTCTTAGCTGATGAATGGGGAACAATAGTAAATAGTAAGGAAAAGATGTTCAGGTGACGTGCACTGGAGTTAAAGCACTGGAATTCTGTGTGAGAGTGGATAAGCACTGCTGTCCTGGGTCACTGGCATACTTTCACACCTGTCTCTTGCCTCTGTTGGGTATTTGACTCTGGCTTTAAGCCCAGGAGCATTTCCTCTCCCTATGCTTCAGTCCCTATGCAGAAGGTTCCAGGCTACCATTGAACGCCTTAGGATCCTCCCTTGATTTGTTAACCATGTTGAATTGTGTCCCAAAAATGAACATGCAAAAGTAATCTTTAATGGACTTTCAAATGCACCCATTTTTTTTTCCTTTCTCAAGAGGCCTTGGTCCTGCATCTGTCCTTCTGTGCTCTGTAGGTTTGCAGAGATGTGTGAACAGAGGGCTCATGAACTGCTGCATTGTTCTCTTGAATGAATGGTGTTTCTAGGCATGCTTATTCCATTTTCTAGATCTTTTTTTTTTTTTTTTTTTGGAAACACCATTAAAGGAAATGGTCTTTGTCAGTTTGCTGTTGTATATGTATCTGGAATTAAAAAGTGGAGATTATATGCATTCTCTACTTTAGGATAGCTCTTACAGTGATGCAGAACAAGCTCAAAAAAAAAAAGGAGGGGGCTAACTGATCTTACATGAATCAAAAACTGTTCCTATGATGTAGACGAAAATATATGTATTTCTTATAGTTTATACATTTGATGCTTTAAAATTTGCATTACTATTTTAATTCACTATTTGTGCATGCCATGTGTGTGCATGAACGTGGGCACACAAATGTGTGTGTATGCACACACATGTACTCACTGATAGAGCTGTGCTTTTCACGTCTGTGAAAGTCAGAGGACAACTGAACTGGCAGGAGTTGGTTTTCTGTCTACCACACGGGGCCAGGGGCCTGAACTCAGGTTAGCAGGCTTGAAAGCAAGGGCCTTTACCTGCTGAGCTGTCTCACCAACTTTCTGATGAGCCTCCTAAAACTCAGTCATTAGTTTAATGAGAATTTTGAACACCAGCTAGGGATTTCTATCAAAGCCTCTTTTTTTAACTTTTACTTTTTATCGGTAATTTTAAAATTAAAATGTAATTATGTCCTTTCCCTCTCCCTCTTCTCCCACTAGCCCTCTCACATCCTCTCCGTGGTCCCTCTGAAGTTCACACCTTCTATTCCTTTAACTATTATTGCTTCAAAATTATATATTTGTGTATATGTATTTTTATACATAAGTGCATAAATACAACCTGGTGGCTCCATTTATAGATGCTTGCATGCATATCTTTTGAGGATTGATAACTTTATGTTGGAGAATTAATTATATTTTTAACTAAAAAAAAAAAAAGCCCAAATTGAAATGTCCTTATTTTCTGGGCCAAAAGAATCAGGAAAATGTTCGCTGAGATTTCACCCACACTAATGTTCAGTTACGCTACTCCTGGGGAAAGCTTGCTCCTTCCTGGTTCACAGAGTAGGTAATGAACTTGTTTTGCTAACCTTTGTGAATATGGTTTAGTAATGAAGCAATGACAAACTTCTTGTGGTTATCGTTTCTATGTTTAATTTAAAATGACTTTGAGAGCAACGGATTATAATTTTTTAATAAATATTAGGCCATAAAATTTTAAAAATGGATCATATGTTTATGTATACAGATCTGTTTACACACACATGTAGAAATTGAATGCATATGTTCATATTCACAGGTCTGCACCTCTATATTTTAATTTTGACTTGATAGGCCAAGGTGTTAAAATCCTAACTATGTAATAATGTATTCATATATTTCTGAGAATAGCTGTCTTCAAGTGCTTACAGCATCCCTCACAGTGAGGCACTGCCTTTCCTTTGCCTCTCTTCTAGAAATAAATTTGCTGTCTTTCAAAATTGAGTATTTACATAGCCACACTGAATGTGAAAAAATATCTTTCTTTGCACATATTATATGTAAAGCAGGCTTGAACTCGGCTTCTGATTAAAATACAGTTGTGTGGCCTTCCAGCTCAGTTTTAATTGCATTTAAAATTCTTTCCTGCACCTGCACTGAAGATCACAGCCCAGTATTAATAAAGTAGGCTTAGAGCAGCATAGCACCTGAGCAATTGGTTCTTGACAAACGCTGTTTACCTAACTAGAGTTTCATTTCAAAGTTAACATGTCTCTGTGCTACTCGAATAAAGCACTCATCTGAAAACTGTGTTAGACATTTTAACCCAATTTAATTTATTCCCAGAAAGTTTAATCCCCTGCTGAAAAGAGTAGTTGCAAATGTCCCTGAGTTACAATTCACTGAAGTGAAAAATGTTTAATGACATCATAGGTATTGAGCTTTGAGAGTTTAGTTAAAAATCTTTCTCAAAATGTAAAACGGGGGCCAAGAGTTAATAGGATATTTTTTTACAGCTACATTTCAATCCCTTCCCAGATCTTTCTAAAGTCACTTGTGTCTCTTCCATTAAAGCTTTGTGAGTTGAGCCACTTAGCCATCTCCAGGGAGCACTAGCTCTTGGGGAGGGAGGGCACTTACATTTCTAAATAGAAAAGAATCTCTCTTTTGAGCTTTGACATTAAAGTGTTCATTCAGTCAATTTTGGATTTTATAAAAATCTCTTTGTAATCACGTTCACCAATCAAAGCAATATTAGGTACCAACCATATACAACTGCCTGCCTAGCCATTTAGGCAACAGCCTGTACTTCACAGTATAGAGTGTGTTGGCTCCCACGTGATCTCCACCAAAACTTGGTTTCTACTGTATATTGTATAAAAGAAGTATATTTATTTGTTGATGAAAGAGTTTTGGTTTGAGTGCCAAAGAATAAGGATAAAAACATGGGAGGAGAGGAAATAAAATCTGAATCGACTTCATTTTTGGCACAGTGAAAAGCATTTTAGTCCACTTCATAGTCTCTTTAAAATCTAATTATTCATTTGGCAGCAATACCTTATAGGGTAACTGGATACTTGTTTTAAAATATGCAAAGTACAGATCTCAGATTTAATAAGAGACAATGACTGCTTATACCCTGTCAGGTCATGGCCTATTTGGCCAGTTACAGAGATAGAGCTTCATGGTTCAGTTCTTTTGAAGCTGGCGAGGGCTGCAGGCCAGCAAAGGTGTTACCATAGTAGAAAGTACAGATTTCTCTGAAACACTAGTGGGAAGGTCTGTAAAGCATAGCTCAAACATGTTGTGTCTCTGCTTGGACATCACCTTATGGATATCAAGTGGTATTTTTAATTCTTGTGTTATTCAAAAAGGAGGATCAACAACAGTTCTATATGAGTGGTTACAATTTAACATTTTAAAACTAGGGTTATTAATAAAAATTTTGTTTGGAGAATAACCACTGCAAAAAGATGACTACAGTTTTGCCTGCCAGAATGTCTTGGACACTCACCCTTTAAACAATTCCCATGGACAAGAGCATCTGCTTTATGGTCCTAGATGCGAGGCTGCCGTCTGGAACCAAGGTCAACACTCAACCATGGTGCCAAACTATCTGATAATGGTCAATATTTGCTAACTGAATTTGAAGTATGAATCTGAAACTTACACACACAATTATCTACATAGAGCCATATGGCCACCTTTTTAAAAAATGATTTTTATTGATTCTTGGTGAATTTCATATCCTGCACTTTATTTCACTCATTGCCCAGTCTGTCCATATATACATTCCACCCTTGTGACCTCCCCCACAAAAGAAATTAAAAAATAAAAAGCAAACAAAGAAACAAGAACAAAACATCTTGTCCTGGAAGCTGCTGTGTGTCATGGTGTTTCCCACAGTATAACCTTTTGTCCAAACAGCTTTAGTTGCAAATGTTCATTGTAGTAAGTCATTGGTCTATTTTGAGAACCCTGTTTTCTGCTACATCATCAATACTGGATCCTCACTGAGACTCCTCTCTAATATCCTACTATGGCCCTCAATCATGGAAATACTGCAGCTTTAATTCTATACGACTGCCCCCTTCCTGTGCTCTAGCATCTCATAGTTGGGATGGGCTAGCTCAAAGCCTTGGATCTGGGACTGAGTGGTATGTGGGTTGGTTAGTCTGTCAACTCTTCCATGCACATGTCACGTCACCAGGGCATCTGTTCCAGGCTGCTCAGGGAAGAGGTGTGTCCCTGGCCATCTTAAATAGTGGAAGTTAAATTATTACCTTCTATTAGCTAATTCACATTATCTCTAACTCTCCAGGCCATGCTGTGAAGAGGGTGCTGATGTTTCTATTTAGAATGAGAAGATGTCAGTCTCAGAGGTTATGACTTTGGAATCCATTGTCATCTGACTGTGTAGTCCTTGCTGGCTGCAGCTGTCTATATGTATGAGAACCTGGTATAACAGGAATGATGTAACCTACTTGTTAACTCCTTTGGGGAGCGTGGTTAAGATCATGCTTGAACTCAGAATTCCACATCCAAGAAAGACTGATGGCATCTTTTCTTGGTGAAATGTGTATTTTGCAAAGATGTCCATTCATGAGGGAATCGTTTCATGCATATGCTTGTTAAATGATAGCATCAATGGGAAGTAAATTAACCTTCTCCTTTTTTTCCTTCTTAGTTTTCTTGATTTCTCTGGTACCACGCAACAATCTTCTGATTTTAGGTTAGAAGGGCCAGGTCATAAATTAAAGCTGCATCTAGACACTAGGCCTCTTTTCTTCTCTTTGTTATTATTCACTGGTTCCCTGAGTTTAATCTTGGACATAGGAAAAGAGTAGTATATTCAACTGTATATGATATATATTATTTGATTTTTTTTCCCAAGTGACTTGTTATTTTACTGGTTAAGTATATAAATCTATTATTCAGGGTTCTCCAGAGAAATGGAATGGATAGAATGAATATGCATTACGAAGGAGGTTTATTGGAGCATCTTACATAGAGTAGGTTGTACTGTCCAATGCTGTTTGTGTACATAGTGTAGAGGCTGAGAACCTGGTAGCTGCCATAGGTGACAAGATGGTTAACTTAGCATCCTAAATCTGGCACTAAAGACTTAAAGAATTCCTCAAGAGCCGCTGGTCTTCATGATTGGAAGGTAAACAATCTGGGTTCTGTTGAGAACACGTGGAGGCAGCAACGGGGAGAATGTGCTGATAACCATGGATGGATATGGGCAGGAAAAAGCAGCTCTGGGTTTCCATAGACATTTATTTCTGGGCCATCATTGAAACAAAGATGAAACCTGATCTGAGGGAAGGTTTTCTTCATCACTTAATTCTTTGAAGGAATTTCTTCATAGAGCTGCCTAGAGGCATACCTCTTAGTTAATTCCAATTCCAATTAAGTTGACAGTCAAGACTAGCCATAACACCTGCACTATGATTTAGTCGTTATTTTAGAGTACAATACTTCTATTTATGAAAAATGTTTGCCATAAAAGAGTCTCCCATGTTATTTAAGCAGCAGCCTCATCTAGGTCACCATTGCTGATTTCAAAAGACGACATTGAGGCACTAATGAATTGTAGACAGTGGATGAAGTCCTGAGTATTGTTTATTGTTGACATGGGAATGATCATGTCAAGGACCCCAATTCCTCAGGCCCATGAGAATGACAAGACCTTCCCTATGTTAGGCTCAGAAGAATAGCAAAGACACACTGAGCTTTAGATAAAACCAGTGCACGTAGAAACTATCAGCCACAGCTTCTTCCTTACCATTGATTGGCATCTGAAAACATTCCCCTACCGGGACCTCCTACAAAGCTATGGAGCCCGCTTCCTCCTGTTCCTTTCACTCCCCTTTATCCTCCTCCTCCTCCTCTATCTCCTACTCTTCTTCCTCCTCAGCCATCTGTAAACTGATCTCCTCACTCAGTGATATATAATAAACACATTGAGCTTTCAGGCTGTTGCTATATCTTCAAAAGAGCACATGACGTACCGTGTATTTGACTATGTGCCTTTCTTTTCTTCATTCCTTCATCATTGCTGTCAGTTCAAGTCTGAAACCTTTCAGGTCCAGACAGTAGAGGTTATATAGGCTTGGATTATATTTTTGCACTATGAAGAAAACACCTTATCATCAAAATGTCTCTCTGCCATTAAGTGATGCATGAATCTAGTGTCAGCATCAGATTGATAAATCGGTTCAGTGAATCCAGCTGGTAAAAATGTTAAGCATTAGCCTCATTTGACTAAAATAAGAAGAGAAGGAAACCACAAAATGACAAGTTTTAATGAGTTTATTATCAATAACATTAAAGCAATTGTATATAATGTAGATTAATTGCCTGTAAAATTATATTAACTATTCTAAATGACTTGCAAGGCTATGATTTAATGCAGTACAACATAATTCTTTTTACAGTTACTGATAACTTTGTTTCCTAACCTCCCAGATTAAGAAGTTCTAGAACTTTGTTTTATTTAAAGTGACTGTCAATGCACATTGGTGCAATACTAACTGAGGGGCATTTTAGAAATTACCTAACAATTGTAAAGAAAAAGACCAGACAAAAGGTAGCCAAAGGAATATGACATATGACATCCAGAGACAGAAAGTGCATGACCCTTGCTAACTCCTCAATCATGATAAGCGTCATAGGATGGTCACTAGCCTGATAGATATCATTTTTGCACTGGATTTATATTAAGTCATAGCAATTGCTAATGTTAAATATCTTGAGTTTGCTAACTACAATGTAGTTATATTTGAACATGCATTATTTCCTTAAGAATCCCTTCAAGACCTATATAGGGATGAGTGAACATGATGTGTTTGATTTACTCTTGAAATGGCTCAGAAATAAACACATACATGAATATCTGTAAGAAGACCAAGTGGGAGAGGGTGGGGTGACAGGCATGGGGAGGGGGGAGGCAAAAGGAGTTTGTTCTTGTTGTTTTTGTTTGTTTGTTTTTTGGAGGGGAACCTGGGAAAGGGAAAATTTACATGTAAATAAAGAAAATATCTAAAAAAATATATGTGTAAGATAACATATATGATATATCATGAGTCAAATAAAACATTTTATGCTTGCAAAAAAAAAAGAAGACCAACAATGTATTATGTAAGTAAGTAACTTTAATTGCTTAATTCACATAAAAGGTATATGACATTAATTATAGCTGAGAAATTATATCAAAATAAAACACTACAAGCATTTTGACACAAAGACTATTTAATTCAGAGATTTAAGTGAGGGCAAATTACTCTTTCAATCTCTTTAAAGAACTAAAGTTACATAGAGAAAGATGGCTTCATTTTTAAAAGCTTTTCCTGTCTAGCCAAGTAAAACAAGATTCCAGTCATCTCATTCCATCATATATTTATATGAGAATGTGACATATGTAATTTTTCTGAAAACAAAGTAGTGGTACATTTGGGGCATGGTAGTCAACATTACACATATTTTGCTAGCCCTACTGCTGATTTACTCATGATCTTCAGAATATATCTTAGCTCATGAAACTCTGGATTTCCTGTTGTACTTCCTGATGAAAATCAGTGAGTTTGAGGCTTGAAGCAAAAAGGAAGATGTAAAGTATTCTTCAATTATTGAGATTTTTATCCAGGAGAATTGATATGAGTATAGCAATATGTCATTGGGGATTATTTTATTGTTATGTTCATTTAGCAGATTTGTAATAGATTTTGCTTCATGGCCCATGGGCAATTTATCTAGTCTCAGGTTCTTGCTTCATTAATGGGATTACATATGAGCTCCATAGGATGGGGTGGGCCTTAAATCCACTCAAAATTTGATTGGTTGCTTCTATCATACTTATGCCACTATTGCATAGTGGATGTATTTAGCAGCACATTAATAATGTAGTTTACAGGGCTGATAGCTGGGTAAGACTGACTGGTGTTTACTTTTCTCCACTGGCAGAGACTGATAGTCCATATTTAATAACCTAAGTACACAACGTCTTTATCAATAGTGTCTTATTATTTAGAGGGTAACTAGTAGCATTGACTATTAATAGCCTGTGATGCTTGGGAAAGTCCGTTAGACTTCTGTGGTTAAAAAGATGGATCAGTTGGTGAGAACATTTGTTGTTCATCTTGAAGAATGTGGTTTGATTTTCAGAACCAATGTGGTGGCTTAAAACCATGTAACTACAGACCTGGTTTGTCTAATGCCATTGCCTTGTCTCCTTAG
>JADRCD010149770.1:2382-15780 GCA_019843815.1 Montemys delectorum
TTCTGAGACAGGGTTTCTCTGTGTAGCCCTGGCTGTCCTGGAACTCACTCTGTAGACCAGGCTGGCCTCGAACTCAGAAATCTGCCTGCATCTGCCTCCCAAGTGCTGGAATTAAAGGTGTGCGCCACCACCGCCTGGCTTTCTCCCTACTTTAAAATATCTATATGAATAGTCTTAAAAATATACACAGATATTTATATAAATTTCTTTAAACTAATTACCACTAATATTCTTACTCAAATTATCAAATGTTTAACTGCCACAAAAATTCCTAAAGGTAAACTTCTGATCATCTCTGTTTGGTTGACTATTGGCTACCAGCTTTATTTTATTTTATTTATTTATTTATTTTATTTATTTTTGGTTTTTTGAGACAGAGTTTCTCTGTGTAGCCCTGGCTGTCCTGGAACTCACTCTGTAGACCAGGCTGGCCTCGAACTCAGAAATCTGCCTGCCTCTGCCTCTCAAGTACTAGGATTGAAGTCATGTGCCACCACTGCCCAGCTCACCAGCTTTATTCTTAAAAACTAAATTTAAAATGGCTCAAATGTCTGTTGATGGGTAAATTTGTTTCATGTGATGGAATACCTCTCAGCAATAAAATCCATCAAATTTCTAAGAGAGATGAATGGCTAAGAGACATAACAAGATCAGTTATTCTTATAATCATTGTATTGATTGAAAGAAAAGCCTAGCAGCCTACATACTGTACGATCCCATTTCTGTGAATTGCTGCAATGGACAGAACTCCTCGGTGATGAAAAACAGACAGAGGGAGGGGGAGTGGCTGTAATGGAGTCATAGAGGACTTTCTAGAATAGTGCAAATTCTCTTTACCTTGACACAGGTGATCATTCCATAGATAGATACACTTATGGAAGTTCATCAAATATTTTTGCTTGAATCCCTTTGTGTAACTTATTTCCCCCGTTTTGAAAAGAGGAGTAGGAGTTGAAATCAAAAGAAGAAAAGCCCCACTGGGGTTCTTTGAATTGTGTGCACCAAATTAGAGCCTTCACACAGTGAGTGGAGTGGGAGAGAGAGGCAGGCAGGACTCCAGGGGCTTCCCTCTACTCTCAGTCCCTACCCTGATATAGTGATATCACTTCATCTCCCTGGGTCCTCAGCTGCAAAACCAATGAACGGAATTAGGTGATCTCAGAGATCCTTTCCTACTGTAAAATTCCATTAGCTGCCATCTGAAGTGGTGAATCAAATGACTCCAGAAGCTTCAACTTGACACAGTGTCGCTTTTCCAACACTCATTGATTCTAATCTAATTCAATCTACACTGGTCCCCAGGGAGTAACTTATGGGAAATTTGGTCCTTTGTCCATTTGTGTTTAGGAGCACAGCTTGGAGGGATCCTAGTGTGGGCTGTGCCTGTTTGTATTGAAGGCACTTGCATATTCATGAGGCCTCAGCCAGTAGGGGTGGGGATGCTGCCGGTGACCCCAGACAAGCCACTCACACCATGACACAGCATGCCATATTCTGTACTGTTGACTTTTCTGGGGGTGTTTAGAGATGAAAAGAGATCTGGTCATATATATGAAAGATGTTTTATCTTATAAACAGTGATACATATATAAAGTGGGTTGTTCTTACTAAGGTTTGGGAGAAAGGAAGAGCAGTTGTCTGGGAGAGGACCATTTTACAGACAAGGAAAAACCAGCACTAATCATTGAGCAGAAAACAAGTGGCCATGGTGGTTAGAGTGCAGGAGATAACTAGAGGGGTGTGTCTTTGGCAAAACAGAGGCAACATTGAGTTCTGTCGTTCCCTGTGGTCTCTTTGCTAATATCCTGTGTACAAGGTGACTGGTTTACCAGGCCATATTGGAAACAATCACCCAAGCATAGTGGAGATGGAAAGAGTACCTCAGAGTGTCTGAGAAAACAGATCCCAGAAGATGGCAAATGCCACTGTGCTGTTTCCCCACAGCTCTGTTGCCAGGACCTAAAACTGCAATAGCCATGTGCAAGTGCTTTAAAAATGTGGATTGAAGAACTGAGTGGGAGCACAGAATGAGGCTCACACCCCGACCTGTTCCTCTGGGGCCCAGAGGTCTCCTGATCCGTCTTTCTCGTCTTGGAGGCTCAGTGACTTGTATCTCCTAGCCATTTTTTGCTGAATAGTATTCCATTGGATAATAATGTAAAATTTACCCACTGACAGACATTTGGATTATTTCCAATTTAGTTTTTAAGACTAACGCTAGTAGGACCATTTTAATGTGGATCTTTTTTTTTTTAAGATTTATTTTTATTTATTTTATATGTATGTGTAGCTGTACAGATGGCCGTGAGCTATCATGTGTGTGGCTGCTGGGAATTGAACTCAGGACCTCTGCCAGCCTGCTTGCTCTGGCCCCACTCACTCTGGCATAATTTACTGTAGCTGTCTTCAGACGCACCAGAAGAGGGCGTTAGATCTCATTTCGGGTGGTTGTGAGCCACCATGTGGTTCCTGGGATCTGAACTCAGGACCTTCGGAAGAGCAGTCAGGGCTCTTATCTGCTGGGCCATCTCACCAGCCCCTAATGTGGATCTTTTCATGTAGATACATTTCATTTCTCTTGGGTATCTGGATAACATAATAGATTTGTATTTAATTTTAAAAGGAACTGCTGATGAGATTTTCAAAGCAGCCCTACTTTAACATCAACACAGCCACTTAGGAGAGTTCTGGTTTCTCCATGTCTCTACCTTGTGCTTTGGTATATGCATCTCTGGTGACTGACAAATGTGGGTATCAAAATGATTTACAAATCCAAAGAAATAAAGAAACAAGCCAAAGGCAGCACGTCTAGGCCCCTCCCACCACATGGCACTGGTGCCTCTTGACTGTTAACCCAAGCCCAGGAAGCAAGCTGTGCCTTTCCTTTCTTCTATGTTTGGTCAAGATGCCACATCAATAGTTCTTTCAAACACTTCTGTGAATCATATCATTCTGTCTTCTCTGTTTCCCTTATGCTAAGCCAGCTCCCATCTGGGCCACAGTAATGCCCTCTTAAGTGTGTGCCCTCTTAACCTAATCTACACGTATATACATTTATACAGAGAGATGCTCCTCTGCCATTAACCATCCAGCTGCTTTCAGTGATGCAGAACGCTGCCCTGACTCCTGACAGCTCAGTGTCTCCCGGCTAAATACACAGATGCTTGAGTTTGCATATTTCATTGACTGTTGTTGTCTTAGTGAGGGTTTCCATTGCTGTGAAGAGACACCATGACCAAGGCAACTCTTATAAAGGACAACATTGAATTGGGGCTGGCTTACAGGTTTAGAGATTTAGCCCATTATCATCAAGGCAGTATGCAGGCAGACATGGTGCTGGGGAGCTTCGAGTTCTACATCTTGTTCCGAAGGCAAACAGGAGAAGACTCAGTCTCTCAGGTAGCTAGGAGGAGGATCTTCAAGCCTACCCTCCACACCCCACCCCAACACACACACACACACACTATCACATTTCCTCCAACAAGGCCACACCTACTCCAACGAGGCTGTACTTCCTAATAGTGCCACTCTCTGGGCCAAGTATATTCAAACCACCACAGTGGGTTTTGGTAATGTAGGTCTGCCTCTAAAACTTAAGTCCTTCTTGGCTCCCTAACAAGGTAGATGTCTTATCCAGGGCAATCATTGAGGAATGGCAGTTAGGATGCCTCACTAGAGTAAACCCATGGCCTTCAGGACCTTATCGGGATTGTTCTCTGAAGTTTTCTGGTTAATTCCAGAATAATCAGAGAATGGTTTCCTGCTGGGAACATCCCCATGGGACAAGAAGGTAAGTGTTCTAAGGCTCCCTCATCTTGAACTTTTAACATTCTTGAGAATCTTAATTCTCCTCCAAATGCCACGGCCACATGGCAACTACCATTTTTTTTTTTTTTTTTAACATTCTGTTCTGTGGCAGAGAGACCAGTTCAGGGTTCTAGGGGTAAGAGAAATAAGCTGTAGTAGCAACCACATGCTTTATTGTTACCCATCAAGCACAGGGAAGCTCATAGATACTCTCTTAACACTGCATTCTCAAGCCTATGGAAAATTAAAACATAGATTTCCTCCAAGTGTTTGATGCTAAAGTGAAATAAGGCCCATCAACTAGATCAGACTCATGGGATTGGATATCTGAACTGTGTCTTAGCCCATTTCAATTTCTGAAACAATGGCAGAATTTGAATGGGAATTTGTCTTGCAGTTCTAGACTTCTGGTTTGAGAGTCTAGCATCTATTGAGTGCCTTCTTGCTATGCTATCCATGGCTGGAGGGGGAGGGCAGAAGAGGGGCCTCAAACTTTTTCCCCTAATGAATCCACTCTGAGGATGACTGGGTCACTGCTGTAACCACTACAGTCATTCACTCGTGAAAGCCAAGCCCTCATGCCTGACCTCCCCACTCTCATTAGCTCCATTGCACTCCTGCACCAGTGACTACACTCCTAATGTGTATTGCCTAGGGAAGGGGGTGATGCTCAAGCCACAGCACTCAATGATAAGTACTTGTGGTAACTGTAAGGATACAGTAATACTATGAGGTACTGTGAATAATGGCTCCTCAGACATGCCTCCTTGGTTCTTTCCTGACATATTAGGCTGGTGACGGATAAATTAGCCAACTTGGATTTCAAAGCTTGTCAACTTTGTAGTCACACAGTTAAATAGTTTATGTGTCATTTTCCATATTGCCACAGACACGTATAATTCACAAGTCACCTCCTTTGACTGACCAGGCACATCCAGCTAAGTTTGGATAAATAGTAGATGGATTAGGCAGATGGGTGATAGACTGATAAGTAGAAGGTAGTTAGATAGATAGATAGATAGATAGATAGATAGATAGATAGATAGATAGGTAGATGGGCTGATACAGGAAAGAAAATGGTCGTTTTTTAATCTCTCTTTTCTCTAAGTAATAGTTTTTCAATCTGAAACATTACCAGTGGCTATTTCACAAAGCCTTGGAAACCTTCAGCCCTAGTCAGCCCTGCACCTGGACACAGAGGACACAGCACAAACCAGGGGCTGCTCCCTCCTCTGCTGCCTCAGCCCTGCCCTGTTTCTACAGGGATGATATATTTCCCTCTTAAGTAGAGTTCTATCACTAAGATAACATGGGGTTAATTTCCAAATAATTCTTAGAAGGTTGTTTTAAAGAACTTTTTCCCAATCTGCTGCTGCTGCTGATAATGATGATATTCTCTCTTTGACGCCACTGACTGACATCCACTATTATCAGATCAGAATGTCAGAGCTGTGTTAGTTCACTGAGGCTAAGTTCTTTCCCAATGGCACTGAAATCCTACCATATGTCCCCACTGGATACCGAATGAGAAGAGCCATAGTTCCTGCAGTCAGAGAACACACAGTCCACTGGAAAGTTTATATACATATATATGTATGTATATAAAAATACATACACACACACATACTCACTCCTTGGTCATTGGTGTATATAATACGTGTGTGTGTGTGTGTGTGTGTGTGTGTGTGTGTGTGTATTACCCAATGCCTCTGATATTGTGTACTCAACCTACCTACCTTAAGAATATGAAAAAAGGCTTGTAAAAGAGAACATAAAAACAGCTCTCTCCCTAATGGTGTCTGGAACCAATCTAAAGTGAACATTTTGTCCTTTTTCAATACACCATTAAGTAGCTGATAGAATGGGCTGTGTTGGTTACTACAGTATAGAAATGACCATACAGAGGAAGGGTGTGGCAAGCAATGAGTTCTAGCTGGGGATGTGGGAGCAGGTTCTCAGAGGCGAGCTGGCCAGGGTGGGTCTGCTGAATTTCTAGAAAAAGCATGCAGACAATGGACTTGCACATGCCTGAGGCCAGATGAGAAAAAGGAGAGAAAGATGAAGGGTCTTCGATGAAACACACAACCATAACAAACAGGTGACATTTGCAAGGGAAAAGCTGTGTGGGAAAGCCATGGGTGTCACCCTGCCAGAGAGGCACAGATACAAAGGGACAAAGCTCCCAGGACTTGGTTGCTAGTAAACTCTGGAAAACAAGGGAAAATAAGCAGTCACCAATTCTGGAAAACAGGGTGGCATCCTGTTGCAGCCGCCTGCAGCTGCATATGATCAGGTCTTCTGGAAGAGAAGTAGAAGCCTAAAAGAATAAAGGGAACTGGACGGTGGGAGGGAATAAAAAATGGGACCAAGGCATGGTGGTGTTTTTAGTCTGCCTTGTATTATCCAACTGTGTAACAAGTAGGCCGGCAGAAAATCCTCTCTGAGTCTGTCAGCATCTCGAGGCCCAATCAGCATCTTCATCTTCGGTCTCTGGAGGCAGGAGTTCCGGTGTAACAGGAACTTGGAGAGAGGCATGGCTATTAGCAGAGGCTTGGAGAGAGGTGTGGCTATTTGTGGCAGGGCAAGGTCTGAGAGAACCAGCTCCTGGTTGGAGGAGGGTCACACCATCCCCTCAGCAAGTCAAAGATACAGCTATTGCATGCTCTGCCACCCTACCTCTGGGCACATATTGAAATCAGGGTCTCAAAAATATACAGGTGAGCATGTTCACAGCAGCGCTAGTCACAGCAGGCAGAGGGAGAAGCAGCCCAAATGTCTATTGACTAGAGGAGGAATAAATAAATAGGGTGTGTTTATATTCTAGAACACTGTTCTGCCTTTAAACTGGAGGGTGCTCTGGCGGCAACACTTCAGCAGGGTGGACCTGGAGGGCACTGCATGTGTTCATTGAAATAAGCCAGAAGCAAAAGGATAAGTCAAGTGTGATTCAATTCTTATGATTTTATGATGAACAGAGGTCTATTGGCTTATTGTTTTGGATTCTGGGAAGTCCAGACTGTAGGGGTTGCTGTCTGCCAAGGGCCTCATCACTATATCAGTCTGTGGTAGACGAGGAAAAGAGCTAAAGCTGCATGCCTGAAATTATCCAAAGTGTTAAATGTCCTCAGATTTATAGTCATTGCCAGTGCTACAGGGTGGAGGGAGCTGTGAGTTTCAGATACGAAGATCAAAATCTCTTGATGAGGGCTGGAGAGATGGCTCGCTCTTGAGGAGGACCCAGGTTCAGTTGCTTTTTATGTGAGGCTCTTCACAACCACCTGTAATTCCAGATCCAGGGTATCTGATGCCCTCTTTTGGTTTCCACAGGCAAGCAACCACATGCACACACACACACACACACCATCCTTTTGAAGATTAAAAGAAATTAAAGAATATATGTAAAAAGGGAAGTAGGATAGCCTTGGAGAAGTGGCTCAGCCTTTAAGAGCACATATTACTCTAGAGGATTCAGATTTGGTTCCCAGCACTCAGGTCAGGGGCCATAACTGTAACTCTAACACCCTCTTCTGGCCTCTTGGAATACCTACACGCCCATGCACATATAGCCTCCCAAAATGTATAATTAAAAAACAAAATAAATTTTCAAAACAAGTTTAGAAACTATTTTAAATATTTATTTATTTTATGAGTGTGAACATTCTGCTGGTATGTGTGTCTGTGCCCTATGTGCAAGCCAGGTGCCCAAGAAGATCAGAGGAAGGCACTGGATTTCCTGGAACTTGAGTTACAGATGATTGTGAGACACCATGTGGGTACTGGGAAGCATGCAGCACGTAGTCTTACCCTCCGAACTCTCCATCCTCTGCCCCACAACATTTTTGAAAAGCTCTTGATGAAAGCGGAGACAAGAGAATTATTGCAAACTCAAAGCTAATCTGGGCTTCATAGAAGAAGTCCTGCCTTTCTTTTTCTTTTCTTTTTTTCTTTTTTTTTTTTTTTGCTTTCAGTCCTTCATCTTTATTCAACTCTCTTTGTTACGAGCAGGTCAAGTCCTGCCTTTCTAAAAGGAAAAGGAAAGTAGAGAAGGTGGTTGAGAGGAAAGGGAGGAGGGGAGGAAAAGTAAAAGGGGAAAAGCTCTTATAATCACAGCAAGGTAGATCTCCTTAGCATTATTAACTACACACTTAAAAACAGTTTAGGGAGTATATTTTATGGTTTGCTCTCCCTCATACACACATATACATAGACACATGCTAAGTGGTTTGAATAAGAATGCCCCCATAGGTTCATATTTTTAAATATTTGATCCCCAATTAGTGGAACTGTTTGGAAAGGATTGGGAGGGATGGTCTTGTTGGAGGAGGCGTGTCACTGGGGTTGGGATTTGAGGTTTCAAAAGGCCACACCATCCCCAGTAGCTCTCTTATCCTCATGCTCGTGGAAGTGGGTGAGATGTGAACTCTCAACTACAGCTCCAACACCTGCTGCTATGCTCCCCCAGGATGATGGCTATAGACTCTAACCTGAAACCGGAAGCTGTAACCTCCCCCAATGGCCAAGCCACTGCCAGCCTCCTCCTGGAAGCTGCTACCCTACTGTCACTTCTTCTCAGAAGCAGCAGCTTAGAAGTCCACCCACCAGGAGACTGCAGTGTTTATGTTATGCAAATAACATGGAACCTAGAGACTTGCTTTTGTTTCTGTACTACGTATAAAAACCTGGCTCCCGCAGTAAAGTTGAACCTTGATCAGAATTTTTGTCTTGGTTTCATTATTTCTCTCACAATTCGAACCCTTTCTTTCCAGGTCCCTGTCCTCTACCCTGGAAGAATCCAGTTCCTGAAACTGCAGGCAGTTTCAGGAAGCCACAAATAAACACTTTCTTTCATAAGTGGCCTTAGTCATGTACTAAAGCAATACAAAAGTAAATAAAGCTGACAAGGTGGCACACAACTATAATTCAGCACTTAGGTGGCAGAATCTTGTGGATGGGCCTGGTGCTGTTTGTATGTTGATGCTAAATCCACTTTCCTGGGAGGGGTTGTGGACAAGAAGTGAGTCATACTCAGGTGACTTCTTGTGAACCAATTCTCTAATGAACAAAGGAGCCAATCACTGGGCAAGTAGGGTTGGATGGAAGAAGAGAGGAAGCAGGGGAGAGTTAGGTTTTTTTGGACAGGGATAGTGTGAAGACAAGGTGTAATTATGAGTGTCTCCTGGTTTCAATGGTGGATCTGTGAGGATTCACTACAGGAGGATTTAGATTTAATAAGGCTTACAGGTTAGGATTTTAGTTGTTGCACCCAGCGATTGAGTTACCATTGTTTCTGAACTAAGTCTGTGTGGTGTTTTCCTTCACACAGCAGTTCGACTGGGTTCTAGAGAGAAAGATACGGCGGCAAAGCATGGGTTTGCCAGATGTGCACCACAAAGGCTGTGGGGGATTTGAAGCACACATTGTTGGTGTGGTAGCAACCCACCAGTGGGAACTTATTGAGCTGGATGGAGATGTTTTGGGAGCTCCGAGCCAGAGAGTCTCCACAAGATAAGAACAGGTCGGCAATTGCCTGCCAGTGCATGGCCAGCCAGGTCACTGGGGCAGAGGCACAAGCTCGGGAACGAGACTGTTCTTCTTTTTAATATTTCCTGCAACAGCAGAAGCCAGAGGAACTTGTGAGTTTGAGAACATCCTGGTCTACATAGTGAGTTCCAGGACAGGGAAGGCTACATAGGAAGATCCTGTCTTAGAAAACAGATAGATAGATAGATAGATAGATAGATAGATAGATAGATAGACAGACAGATAGGTGGGTGAGAGGAAAAGTAACAACACACACATACACACTCACACTCCATGATGGTATCTATTTAAGGTTTCTTTATAACACCAAAGGTCTCATAACTGTGCCCATTTGTGTGATAAGAAAACTATGTGGTTCTGGTAGTTGGGGCTTAAAAATTAGTTCAGTTGGGGCTGAAGAATCAGTTATGATTATGAAGAGACCAGCATCATTGAGGCCAAATCTGGGTAGTGTTTCTTAAGGGGTCAACATACAGAGGCTATGGACCAGAAAGTTCTAAGGCTGTAGTTGGTGATGGCAATTGAACTTGATCACATGTAATAGTTCCCAAAGTAGTACTGGTTTTGAAGGCACAAAGGGATCGTAGAGGGCAGCTGAGTTGTGGCACTGTGTGGCAGGGATGAAGTCCCCAAAGAGTAGGTTGGGAGAAGCCATGGGTAAAGGTTCAGCCTCAGCTGCAGTGGGAACCCCAGGATTAAAGGGGTCATGGCACCATGTGACAGTTTCAGAGTCTCTGAAGAGAGCCTATTGAAAGGATATTGGTGACGGTGCAACCCTGTTGCAGTGGAAGTCCCGAATTTTAGAGAGACCAGAGCCATGGGACAATCGTCAAAGACATCAGCCATGATGGAGTGGAGCTTAGAAGACAGGCTGCGTGTGGTGCTGATGGCAGAGCTAAATAGGTGATAATGCCAAGGCCCTCTGGAGCCCAGAAGATAATGAGTGGGTCCCTGGCTCCCAGGTGTTAAACATCAAAGGTGTTATGCCACTGAACTTTGGTTTTACCTGGATTTGATTGTGACCATGCCCTGATTCCTCACTTTAGGAATAAGAAAGTATTTAAATTATTATTGTTGTTGTTGTTGTCTTACAGGAGTAAGCCAGTAAGTAGCATGCTTCCATGGCTTCTGCATTGGTTCTTGCATCTAGATTCTTGCCTTGACTCCCTTTAGTGATGGACTGTGATGTGAAATTGTAAGTGGAAATGAACCCTCCCCACCACAAGATGCTTTTGGTTACGGTGTCTTATCACAGCAGTAGACACCCATCTAGACAGCCCCGTCAAAATGTAGCATCCAGCTCTTGCTTTCTTAATGAGCATTTTTCAATATCAAACAAAAGGCTCCTTGGAGTACTAATCGATTCCAGGACTTGGCAGGAAAAAATAAGAAAGAGCTTGGAGCATTTCATGATGACAAAAAATTTAAATGGTGCTTTCAGAAGGATGGGGCTTCTCAAAAAGAACCAAAGAGAAGGGGCTCCGGATGGCCAAGTCTAAGAAGTGGAGTGCCAAGCTGTAGAACTGACTACCATCCTTAAACTAGTCACTCTGCCTCCTTAGGTAAATTAAAGTTGATATGCAGTTACATTTAAAAGGGCAGTTTATTCTTATCAAAACATTCTGATTTTAAAAAAGATGAAAGAGAATGAAGGATAGGGAGGAAGGCTAATGGCATGTCTCTATGGAGATGTTGTAGTGAGACCTTTTACTTTGTAAGCAGATTTTTAACAGTTCATTTTCAAAATAGAGAGGAAAGACTATAGGCATACAATCTGCCTCCTGGCCCACATGGTGTGACCAGCACCATCATTCCTTACCCACAAAAGAGACTGGAACCTCTGAGTCCATGAGCAAAAACTGTTATAATTCCCACTTTTTAAAGATGTCTGTCACAGCAATAAAAAACTGGCTACCATGGGAAGATCAGTGCCCTAGAAGGGGTTCTCTTTAACTATTCCTGATGATGTGTTCAGGAGTCTTTGGAAATAGCTAAGGGTCTGGAGGCTTTTATGGATGGACAAAATGCGTTTGCATTGTGAAGTGGCCTTTGAGAATGTTTGGGTGTCAGGTTGGCAAGGGCAGCCTTTGTGGTAGTTCAACCAATCAACTTGATGGAATTTGGTATCACCTAGGAGAGAGACCTCCTAGTGCGTCCATGAGGATATTTCTAAAAGTATTCAACTGAGATTGAAAGATCCACCATGAATGTAAGTGGAACCACCCCACTGTGCTAGGGTCCTGGACTGGATGAAAAGAAACAAGTGACTATAGTACTGGCCACCATCTCTTTCCTGTCTGCAGACACACATGACAACCCAGCCTATACTTCTACTACCATGTCATCCCTGCCGTGATGCACCATACCCTCAGACTGTGAGTCAGGATGAGCTCATCTGCCCTTCTTCCTTCCTGCCCTTCTTCCCTCCTTCCCTTTCCTCCTTCCCTCCTCTTTTTTCCTTCCTTCCTTCCTTCCTTCCTTCCTTCCTTCCTTCCTTCCTTCCTTAAGTGATACTTGTTAGGTATTTAGTTAGCATATAACCAATATGGTCTTTGAGGCCATTTTTAGACTTAACTAAGGGAGGAGAGCTTCTCTGAATGAAGACAGCACCATCTCATAGGTTGAGATCCCAGACAGAATGAAACAGGAAGCAGAGAGCCTGGGAGCACAGGCATTCTCTCCCCCTCCTCGCCCCCCACCCCCGCTACCATCATCACGGCTGTGATGTGAGCTATTCTGCCTTGCTAAACCCTTCCTGCCCCGTTGGACTGGAACCTTGGTCAGAAACTTTGCTTTCTGATTTCAAATCATCCTGGAGCCGTTTGTGCCAAGTATTCCATCACAGAATGTTTTATTTTCTACCTTAGACAATTCTGTATTATTATTATTATTATTATTTTTTTAGACAGGGTTTCTCTAGATAGACCTCGCTGTCCAGGAACTCACTCTGTAGACCAGGCTGGTTTCAGACTCAGAGATCTACCTGCCTCTGCCTCCCAACTGCCGGAATTAATAAGGTGTTATTTATTTAGCTCAATATATAAGATACTGTGATTGTAGCTGATATAAAAGTAACTGTTGAACAGATACTTCCTGTCATTTTCCTTGCAGTAATCCTTTTGAAAAACTGGCTAAAAAGAAAAGAAGAAGAGAGGGAAACGCTGCAAGCAAGTTCTACAGTGATATCTGTTACAGGCAGAACATACCAAGCAGAGCCAAGATCGGTAAATGTTTGAAAATAATCAGTCTACAAACATAGCATCAAAGCACCGTACTTTGGGTATTAGACTGATGATGAAGAAACCCAGCACTCGCCGGGCAGTGGTGGCACACGCTGTTAGTCCCAGCACTTGGGAGGCAGAGGCAGGCAGATTTCTGAGTTCAAGGCCACCCTGGTCTACAGAGTGAGTTCCAGAACAGCCAAGGCTACACAGAGAAACCCTGCCTCAAAAAAACAAAAACAAACAAACAAACAAAAAAAAAGAAACCCAGCACTCAGTCTGGTTACTTTTACATTATATCTTGAGAAAGGGTCTCACTAAGTGACCCAGGTCTTACATTTACTTTATCACCCAGATAGGTCCTGGACTTTGGATCCTCCTGCCTCAGTCTTCACTCTAGCTTGAATTATAACCCTATACCAACAGGCACTGCTCTACAGCTAAAAAGGAAAAAAAATCTTGATGAGAACAACTTCATTGGATAAAAAAATCAATAGCATATTGAGTTTGTAATGAATTATCTCCAAGAGTTCTGATGGTTTACTAAAATACATGCTTGTTGGAACACAATTACAGCCAGCTTATGTGTAGTGGTAGTCTCCTTTCCCCTTTAAGCCACTTACTCATGGAATAATAAATAATGTCCCCACCCACTATGCGTGAGCAGCCTGGCATGAAGGACAGGGAGTAAGGTAATACTTAGATCCTGCTCTTAAACTTATTTTCAGAATTATGAGGATAATTAATATGAGCAAGGAAATCAATATAGTATGGTAAGTGTGTAAATAGGTATGCTGTCACATATAACACACACACACACACACACACA
>JADRCD010149772.1:0-12498 GCA_019843815.1 Montemys delectorum
AAAAAAAAAGCATCTGATATTTAATAAAAGGAGGAACTAACTAGAAAGGGGATATAAGGAAACATTTAAAGGACATGGTTATGGTGGCTAATTGAATCATGCTCTTGGCTTCACGACCTACTCACTTGTCAAAAGTCAGCAAAATGGACCAATGAGATTGCTCAGTTACTGAAGCCTTGCTGCTCTACAATGCATGGTCGATGCGCTCTGCCCAATTCCTAGAACTCTAATAAAAGTGAGAAAAGAAAATCAGCTCAATAACATTGTCACTTGTCTGCAGCATGCAAGCCTGAATGAGTGCCCACCCTTTCCCCACATATAAACAGACATCTATGCATGCAATAGTAAATTTAAAAACTATAAACACTACACTAAATATGCACTACACTACACTAAAATATGCACCCTACTATCAATTTAACTTCAGTAAAAATAGTACAATTTTATGAATTAAATAATTAGTTTAAGCAGAGATTTATATTTTAAGTTATTGAATTAATCATTCACATGATTGGACATATATTATGAATATTTTATTTTTTTGCGTATTTTGTGGACAAAAGCTACAGTAGTTCTTTCCTGGCTATGCTTTCAATTGCATGTTGTGACTAGTCTCAGAGGATGGAAATGATGTCTGCCTTTGAAATGAAGGTAAGCTGTTTTTGCTGTCTGGTATGAAAGAGATAATGCTTCAGTTTTGGGAGGAAGAACAGTATACTTATTACTCATTACAAATGACTTCGACGTCTTAAGTATAGGACTCCTCTCCTGTCATCCAGTTCATTGTATCTACCTTCTTGACATCACCCTTGGGGACTGAAGTGGAGGGATATGGTGTGATGCTGACTGTACAACTCTTCCTCTTGTTATATCAGCGAACTGGTCTTTGGTTCTTTTGGACAGTTTCGTGGGGTTTTTTTTTTCCAGTTAATGAAATTATCACTACCTAAGTCACATGTCTGAAATATCTTGAGGCAGGGGGACCAGTATTGAGATAGGTGACAGTGGCCAGGAGGAATTCCCCTCTGATGCAGAGTTTGAGGCAGATGGAAAAGAGTTATGAGTTACACCACTCAAATGTACAAGTGAGTGTTGCTGGAATAGTCTCCTTCCTTTTTACACTTCCTTATAAACCCTCCCTCTCAGCTTCCTTATCAATTTTCTTTGTCCCCTTAGTTTCTTTATGAAGAAAGACAAGTAATATTAAGTCTGAGATTTTCTAGTTTGCAAGAGGGATTAAAGAATGTGTCTACCTAAACATGCATGCTAGGGAACCCCGGGGAAGGAAAGGATTCAAACCCTTGTGGTCCTTGTGGCACAAGTGTCCAGAATTCTACCTGGTCCTGAAATGGAGAGAAAGCTCAGAGACAGTTAATAAATAGACAAAGAGAAACTAATGCAACCTTGTGGTTTGGCACTTTGGATCAATTCCTTATACTTTGTTGTTTATCTACATCTGAACATATAAGAGAAATTGTTCTGAGTATTCTTGAAACTCTCATTCTATAAGTACCAGAAGGAATTCTGATTAGGAAAAGATTTGTTCAAAAGGTAATCGCAAGTTTGAGGTTGCACAATTCTGATAACCCTTTAAAGTACAAGCAATGTCTGACTAGTTCCACCTGAGCCTCAGGGAAAGGGAAGCTGTGTTTACTTGTAGGCAGCTGTGGAGTGGTTTATGGATAGCTTTCCTTAATACTGACCCAGGTACATCCCTTTGACAGGAACCTATTAATTTGGTACTAGGCTCTACAAAACTGCATGTTTCACTTATATAGAGGGTTTGACTTTATCTCACTATTTCTATTTTGTGATGGGTTAGTTCAGATACAACAAGTGATAAAATATGAAGGGACGTAAATACTTCACTTGTCAACTGAAATGATATGTCTAAAATTACTGACAGTGTGATCTGAGTAATAACCTAGCTGTGTATATGAAATAGTTACAGTTTTGTACAGTTGTTTCCTCTGAATTAGAAATTCATCCTGGAGAGAAGAGTCAGGCTCCTAGAACTTAGGAAGCTGATAAAATGCATGCGATTAAAGGATCCCAGAGAGATACAAGTCTCACAAGTACTCTTCTCAAGGTTCTGTACACAGATAGCAATTTCTAGAGAAGGGGAGACTCTTCAGTTGTGCCACCTGCAATTTGGACAAGCAATAACCTTTCATCTATGCTGCTGTAATGTCAGTAAACTCATTGGTTCACCAAGATGGTTGTGGGTAGAGTGACTTTTTGGTCTGTTGTCAGTGTCCCATATATTAACAAAACGTCTCTATAGCATCTATCTGGAGTCTGAGAATATATTAGTCACAAAGATTTTCCTGTGTTTCTTGGGATGATTCAAAGAGTCCAACTAAAATGAAACTGAATGGTGCCTGGTTATCTTCAGCACCAGCTAAAAGTGAAAATGTGCATGGTTACTCTACACAAACAGTTCTCAACCTGTGAGTCACGACATTTTGAGGTCATGTCAAATATCCTGCATATCAGATATTTACATTGAGGTGCATAACAGTAGAAAAATTATAGTTTTAAAGTAACAACAAAAATAATTTTATGGTTGGGGTCAGCACCACATGAGGAAATGTGTTAAAGGGTCAAAGCATTAGGAAGGTTGAGAACCACTGCTCTACGCAACGGGCAGCATTCTGGGCGTTGTTTCTTTTGACAAAACTTCTTATGTTTTTATCAACTATAAGACATGATAAATATTCTAGCTGCTGATCTGTCACAAAGGAAACTATGTCTGTCAAATTAAACACATACTTTTGGGCTTATGAAACCAAAGAATTGAATTGTCGTTATGGCTCTAATTATTTCGTCACTCATGTGGGTATCCAGGGTGAGAGTCTGTTATCTGATAAAAACAGCAAGAATGAAACTACTAATAGAGCTTGTTCTGTCCAGATAGTTGTCATTTCATCCCGGGTTCATCACTGTCATGACAACATTGACCATCATAGATTAGGTATGAAATAAAGGACTTTGAATTTCTAATGCAGAGAGTACTTCTGCATAAAAGACGTGTAATACCTTTCCCACATTAGCCCACTTACCCTACACTGAGAGACTGGAGCCCTTACCAGCTGGCAGGCTGGCTACACCTAGGAAGTAGTTCCTAGATGATTCCTTGCTGTGGACATTCTTTTTTTTTCAGGTTATAAAACTAATATTTCTGTCTGATTAGTTGCCCTTGGCCACAGTATTGAAAATAACTGTGTCACTTTCTTGGAGCCACTTGCAAGCCTTATAGTGATGTTTATTTCATCACACACCCAATCCATAATGAGCATATTATCTGAGTAATTGACAGAGTTTATGTGCTGTCTGCAGAGACTGAATTGCAACTGTCTCTTCAGAAACTTTCTTCAAAAGGATTCTAGCTGTACTATTCTTACCTTCTTCTGGCCTATACAGTTTAGTGAGGTAGATAGTAATGTACATAGGCCCAGTATGTAGATGCATACTACCTGTTATTGTAGACAAAAAAAAAAATAGTTGGATTTATTACAGTCCTATGTAAAACAATGGCCAAACTCAGTTGTTTTAATGGACATAGGATCCTTAAGGTTTGAGCTGTATGGAAGACCATATTGAAAAAAAACTTTCAACCATTGTCTTCTAGCACATGTAGGTACTTTTTTGGAACCCCCTGAAATGAGAATATTCATTCTTCCCAAGATATCGTGTGGATTTGGTATTGTCTTGTAGAAAGGATAGGCTTTAACTTGTGATCATACAAGAATATAGTGACCTGTATGAGGGATGAAGGGCATCTTTCCCTTCATGTATCAGTGCTAATCTAGCCTCAGCCCATGCATTAGTAGTGATCAAGTGATCAGTCAGACCTTGACTCAGGAGGATATTCAGTCACCTGAAGTTACCAGGTTAGAGACGTAAGTCAACAGTTTGCGGCTATTAGAGGCATCATCTTGTTCTTCTTATCTGTAGAGAAAGGCAGAGCTTGTGTATTTGCTATTTCATCCTGTTACTATATCACCTTCCTACTGGATCTACTAAAAGATAAATGAATAAATATTGGAGAGACAACCATTCCCTAAGGTGGATATCCATTTTTTCTTACTCAAAAGTTGCCAAATGTTTTCTCAAATAGTCTCAACAGTAAACTGCCCTTGTTCAGGAATGAAGGTGAATCTTGTCATGTCTTTGTGCCCACTGAAACTAATTTGTATTATACATTTGGCTGTTCACACTCCTTGCTCTCTGACAGTGATATACAAAAAATCACATAACAATGGCGTGGCAGTCAAAGCATGATGAGTACTGTCACCAAAAGAATCAAATTAGCTACAAACAATACATGTAATCTACTGACATTTAATTAGCAAAAGTAAGGAGAAAACAGGATTTAGCCTCGTGTTGAGATTAATTATTATGGCTGATGGAGTATTACATTCATAGGAAAATTTTCCCAGAGAGGCTAAAACAGTGTAGTACCAACAAATAGTTATTGTTTATAGACAACCCTCTAAGTGTCTTTTGTACTTTGTAAGCAAGGCACCTGCTGACTGTGCTGGCATATTTATTTGTTCAAATATACTGCCATAGCAAATAGCTACAGACAATAGAAACAATATCAGACTCTAGAACATTGTCCACAATGCTAAACAGAGGTCTCCCTTTTGAATAGAGCTTAGGTGGGCTTACTGAAGAAGTTTTGATATCCTAAAATTGGATTGTACTTTTCTGTAACAGCTCATTGAATATGTAAACATCACTGACCTAATTTATTTTACTATTGCAAGGTATGTTTAGACACATAGTGCAAATGTTGCTGTTTCTCTGAGGAAGATACTGCCTTTTGTTTCTGCCTTTTGTCTTAGGTCTTCTACTAGAATTATGAAACCAATAGGCTAACCGGTTAGCATCTAACCGGGGTCACCTTCATGATTCATGACGTTTTTGCATACATAAAAATACCACAACAATATCATGTATGTTTTACCCTGTAATATATTACTTCTTTGGTTGTTATCTTAAATATTTTAAAGCCAGCATTTAAAGAAATTAATTATATTCAGACTCATATTTAGAGACTTATCATCCATATAGTGTTTTAATAAGAAGTGGGAGAGGTGGGTGATCTGAAATGTGCTTGTATAAATGGAGTAGATCGCTAAGAGGCAGTGATTTTCGCTTGACTCTTGGCTCTGTACACATATACTGCAACTGTAGATTACATCAGAGTAGGTGTATTAGTCAGAGTTCTCGAGAGGAACAGAAATGATAGAATTGATATATATGTACATATAATTTAAATTAAAATATTTGCATATAAATGTAGAAATAATATGTGTCTGTATACATATACATACATTTATTTATTTATTTATTTATTTATTTGAAGGTAACTTATTATACTGGCTTACAGGTTGTATCCTGCTAGTTCGGGTATGGCTCACTACCAATGGGAAGTTGAAGAGTTCAGTATCGTTCAGTCTATGGAGCTGTTTATCTCAGCTTGTCTTCAGTATATGCCAGAAGAAGTATGTGCCTGAAGAAATAGGCTCTAACTTCAAGGAATGAATGAACTTGCCAGCCAGAGTGAGAGCAAGCAGGGAAAGAGAAAAGAGCTTCATTTGTCCATGTTCTTTATATGGGTATATATACACCAGAAAGTGTGACCCAGATTAAAGAAAAGTGAATCTTCCCACCTCAAAAGACTGAGAAAAAGGTGATCTCCCAGTTTCAAAAGATCCAGATTAAAGTTGGCTCTTTCTATGGCAAATGATTTAATTAAGAATAGTCCTTCACAGGTGTACTCAGCCACTTGGGTTTATAATTCCAGTTGTGGTCAGGTTGATGCCAACAGAGCCTTCACAATAGGCTTCAGAGACTCACTAGATTTCTTTTATCATAGGTTTGAGACACCAGAATCTTTAATATAACAAAAGATTTTTACTTCTGTCCATATTGTTTCTTTCATTTTTTTTCTTCCCAAAGATGTATCAGCTCCCATTTTTCTTTGAATCTGCAATACATAGAAAATATAAGATATTTCTTTGCAACTTTTTTGTGTGTTCCACAAATTAGGCTTCTGAAAGTATTCAGTTGCCATGGTGATGCTCACTAAATAAATGTAAAGGAATAGAATTCTCCCTCTTTCAATATAAAATTTGCATTCAGAACACATTAACTATGCAATAGATTCATTGGATTTTTTTGGCACCAGAAATGCTTGAGAATAATGCATATCTGTCGTAGTTTTTTCCTTTAGAGAGCAAAAATTAGTGGTAAAAACGGTTTGGGATACATAATAAGATATGTATAAAATGTGAAAATATGATTCAAACTTATGCAATCTAAGCTACATATAGTGGAAAGTATATGATACTTACATCTTAAATGTTTTATTTTCATTCTAGTCATGTTTTCTTGCCCAAAACACATAGAAGAAATACATTTCCTTTGCTTATTCTTTTACATAGCCTCTCTTTTCAGAATACATTTTACCTCTTCTTTGAAAAGATCACCGAAGAGAAATGACATAGTTTTAATAGTGTATATGCAGTTAGAATTCTAGTCAACATTTCCTATAAAATGTGTATCCAGGATAGACTGAAAAATCTTCAGACATGACTACTACAAGATCATATAGTGGCCTAATTATTTTTTATTTGATTTTATATGAAGAATAACATGACCTAGATATACATTATGGGGCTAATAACAGTAGATATTTACAGTTTAGAAGAGGAGACAAAAAATTAATAATGTCAAAAATATGTAGAGTATAAAAGCCAGATTTAAAAGTAAGAAAAGTTTGTACAAATTTACTTATTTTAAAGGGAATAATTCAAGGGGCAGTCTGTGTTTTGTAAACATTGGCTAAAAGGCTATGGCAAAAGTTTGATTAAAGCCTTCATTGTGACTTTGTTAGAGTAGTAAACTCTTCCAATTCTGACACTCACCTATTATATGTCTTACTCCACTGTCATAAACAGAGGAAATGCCTAATTTTATTGGCTAATTTGCAAAGACAAATTGAACATATGAAGATCAATATGCACTATACATATGTCTTTTTCAACTTGAAACAAACTTAGACACACCTAAGAAGAGGGACTCTCAGTCAAGAAATGAAGGAAGCCACAATTAGACTTATACATAAACCACACAAAGAACTAACAAAGAAAGAGAACTTCAGACCAATTTTGCTTACAAATATTGATGCAAAAATACTTAATAAAATTCTCGAAAACTGAATCTAAGAATACTTCAAAACGATCATTCAACACGATCAAGTAGGCTTCATCCCAAGGATGAAGGAATGGTTCAATATAAAGAATCCATCAATGCAATTCACTATATAAACAAAATCAAAGAAAAAATTCATGATCATCCCATTAGATGCTGAAAAAGCATTTGACAAAATTCAACACCCCTTATTGTTAAAAGCCTTGAAAAGATCACGGATTCGAGGTCCATACATAGTAAAAGCAAGCTGGTACAACCACTCTGGAAATCAATTTGGTGGTTCCTCAGGAAATTGGGCATAGTACTACCTGAGGACCCAGCTATACTACTCATGGACATATACCCAGAAGATATGCCAACATGTAATAAAGATACATGCTCCACTATGTTCATAGTACCCTTATTTATAATAGCCAAAAGCTGGAAACCACCCAGGTGTCTCTCAACAGAGGAGTGGATACAGAAAATATGGTACATCTACACAATGGAGTACTACTCAGCTATTAAAAACAATGAATTTCTGAAATTCTTAGGGAAATGAATGGATCTAGAGAATATCATTCTGAGTGAGGTAACCCAATCACAAAAGAACACACATGGTATGCACTCTCTGATAAGTGGATAGTAGCACAGAAGCTCAGAATACCCAAGATACAATCCACAAACCACAAGAAACTCAAGGAAAAGGAAAACCAAAGTGTGGATACTTTGATCCTTCTTAGAAGGGGGAACAAAATACCCATTGAAGGAGTTGCAGAGACAAAGTATGGAGCAGAGACTGAAGGACGGACAATTCAGAGACTGTTCTGCCTGAGAATCCTTCCCATATTCAATCACCAAATCCAGACACTATTGTGGATCCCAGCAAGTGCTGGCTGACAGGAGCCTGATATAGTTGTCTCCTGAGAGGCTCTGCCAGTGCCCGACTATACAGAAGTAGAGGCTCACAGCCATCCATTGGACTGAGCACAGGGTCCCCAGTGAAGGAGATAGAGAAAGGACCCAAGGAGCTGAAGTAGTTTACAGCCCCTTAGGAGGAACAGCAATATGAACTACCTAGTACCCTCAGAGCTCCCAGGGACTAAACCACCAACCAAAGAGTACACATGGTGGGACTAATGGCTCTAGCTGCATATGTAGCAGAGGATGGCCTAGTTGGTCATCAATGGGAGGAGAGGCCCTTGGTCCTGTGAAGGTTCTATGACCCAGTATAGGAGAATGCCAGGGCCAGGAAGCAGGAGAGGTTGGATTGGTGAGCAGGAGGGAGGAAGCAAGGGTTTTTCTCAGAGGGGAAACTGGGAAAGGGGATATCATTTGAAATGTAAATAAAGACAATATCTAAGAAAAAAAGGGGAAAAAATCCAACAAATCCAACAGAATTCTTTACAGAACTTGACAGAGCAATTCTCAGCATCATATGGAAGGCCAACAACTCAGAATTGTCAAAAATAAAATCCTTAACATTAAAAGAACTTCTGAAAGAATCACCATTCCCGACCTTCAGCTGTACTACAGAGCAATAGTGATTAAAAAAAATGGCTGGGTGGTGGTGGTGCACACCTTTAATCCCAGCACTTGGGAAGCAGAGGCAGGCAGATTTCTGAGTTCGAGGCCAGCCTGGTCTACAGAGTGAGTTCCAGGACAGCCAGGGCTATACAGAGAAACTCTGTCTCGGAAAAAAAAAAAATGGTATTGGTTCAGAATCAGACAGGTTGATCAATGGAATGGAATCAAAGACCCAGAAATAAACCCACACATATAGACACTTGATTTTTGACAAAGAAGCCAAAACTATACAATGAAAAAGAGAAAGCATCTTCAACAAATTGTGCTGGTCTGACAGGATTTCAGAATGTAGAAGAATGACAATAGATCAATATCTATAACCTAGCACAAAACTCAAGTCCAAGTGGATAAAAGACCTCAATATAAAACATAAAAATCTAATATAACAGAAAGTGAGGAATAGCCTTGAACTCATTGATACAGGAGACAACTTCCTGCACAGAAAGAACACTAGTGGCTCAGGCTCTAAGATCAACAATTGATAAATACGACCTCATGAAACTGAAAAGCTTCTGTAAGGCAAAGGATACTGTCAACAGGACAAAATAGCACCCTACACATGGGGAAAGGATCTTCACCATCCTTCATCTGACAGAGGGCTAATATACAAAATTGACAAAGAACTCAAGTTAGGCACCAAACAACTCAAATAACCAATTAGAAATTGGGTCACGGAGCTAAACAGAATTCTCAGCAGAGGAATATTGAATGGCTGAGAAACACTTAAAGAAGTGCTAAAAGCCTTTAGTCATAAGGGAAATGCAAATCAAAACAACTCTGGGATTCCATCCTATACTTGTCAGAATGGCTAAGATCAAAAAGTCAAGTGATAGCACATAGCAGAGGATGTGGAGAAAAAGGAACACTTCTTCATTGCTAGTGGGAGTGTAAACTGGTACAACCACTTTGGAAATCAATCTGGTTTTCTCTGATAATTGCAAATAGTTATACCTTAATACCCAGCTATACTGCTCCTAGCCATACACCCAAAAGATACTCCGACATACCACAAGGCCACCTGCTCTATTATGTTCACAGAAGCTTTATGTCCTTGAAGATGTCCTTCAACTGAAAAATTGATAAAGAAAATGTGCTATATCATGGATTTTGCAGGCAAATGAATGGAATCTTGATTGAGGTAGACCCAAAAGGACATGTATGGTATATACTCATAAGTGGATATTAGCCATAAAATAAAGGATACACATGCTATATTCCACAGACCCAAAAAAACTAAACAAGAAGAACAGACCAATCAAGGATGCTTGAATCTCACTTAGAAGGGCTAATGAAATAGTCATAGGAAGCAGAAAGAGTAGGGAGGGAACAGTCTGGGAGATGGGATGGGGAGAGCAATGGGAGGGCATTGGGATCAGATGTGGGGAGTGACAGAATAGATGGCAAGATGGTAATGAAAATGAATGGAAATCTGCAACTGGCAAGGGTGGAGAGTTAGGGGGCACCTCAAGGATGTAACAAAGTCCTGGAATAGGGGAGGCAACCAAGAACCAATGTGGGTAACCTTAGTTGTGACTCACAACAGTGGGGATTTTGAACCTGAAGAGGCTATTTTCTATAGCCAGGAAGGAACACCACTAGAGTGATAGGCATACCAATTCACCCACAAAATTTTGGACCCAAAATTTATCCTGTCTATAAGAAATGTACAGACAGAGGATGAAGCAGATACTGAGGGAATAGCCAAGCAAAAACCAGCCTAACTAGAGACCCATCCCATAGGCAAGCACCAGTCCCTAACACTATTAATAACACTCTCTCATGCTTACAGACAGAAGCAAGTTGTCCTCTGGAGGCTCCACCCAGCAGCTGATTTAGATTCAGACACCCACAGCCAAACACTGAATGGAGCTTGAGGACTCTTATGGAAGAGTTGGGGAAAGGATTGAGGGCCCTAAAGGGGATAGGAACTTCACAGGAAAACCAACAAAGTCAACTAACCTGTTCCCTTGGAGCTCTCAGAGACTGAATCACCAACCAAAGAGCATACATGCGCTGGACCTAAGCACCACCTCACATAACAAAAGTGCAGCTCAGTCTTCATATGGATACCAAACAACTGGATCCTAAAAGATGTTGCCTGTGTGTCGGATATATTCTTCTCACTGGGCTACTGTGACTGGCCTTAATGGGAGAGGATGTACCTACCGCTGAAGAGACTTGATGTCCCAGTATGGAGGAATACCCAGGGAGTCTTCCAACCTTTCAGAGAATAAGGGGAGGGGATGATTGCTGGAGGGGGTGACTGGGAAGGGGCAGCAGTCAGGATCTAAAGTGAATTATTTTTTTAAAAAAGAATACACCTTCTTCTCAGCACCTCATGGAACCATTCCTAAAATTGACCGTATACTCTATCACAAAACCAGTCTCCACAGATATAAGAAAACTGAAATAACCCCTATTTCTTGTCAGACCAATGTGGGCATCAATGAAAAGAGAAAGCCTACAAATTCATGGAACTTTAACATCTTTCTCTTCATTCATCACTGGGTCAAGAAAGAAATAGAGAAACAAATGAGTGACTTTCAAGAAGTCAATGAAAATGAATGCACAACATATCCAAACTTATGGGACACAATGAAAGCAGTACTGAGAAGAAAGTCCATATTGCTAAGAACCTTAATAAAGAAAGTATTAAGATCTCATAAAGCAACTTAAAAGCACACATGATAACTCTACAACAAAAAGAACCAAACACACCCAAAAGGAGTAGATGGCAAAAAATAATTGAGCTCAGGACTGAAATCAATAAAATAGAAACAAAACAATACAAAGAATTAATAAACTGTGTTAGTTCTTTGAAAAAAGCAACAAGTTGGACAAGCCCTTAACCCAACTAATTAAAAGACAGAGAGAGAGAATATCCAAATTAACAAAATCAGAAATGAAAAGTGGACACAACAGCAGACACCAAGGGAATCCAAAGAATCATTAGCTCTTACTTCAAAAACCTATCCTCCACAAAATTGAAAAATCTAAAAGAAATGGATAGTTTTCTTGATAGATACCTCTTACCAAAGTTAAACCAAAATCAGATAAACGATGTAAGCCTACTTTTTAAAAAAGCACACGGCCATATAATTTTAGTAAAAAAAAAAAAAAAATTATTCTACCAGCTTTCAAAGAATTAAGACCAATACTCCTCAAATTATTTCATATAGTTTAAACATTGCCAAATTCATTTTATGGGGCCATAGTCTCCCTGATACTGAAAACACACAAAGACTCAATAAAGAAAGAGAATTACAGACCAACTTCCCTCATAAACATTGATGTGGAGAGCACTGGACCTCGCCCTGAGATGGCGCCAGCTTCTGCTCCTTGCTGGAGCGCTAGAGTGATAAACAACTCCTTATTTGGCTGTGCTTGTTGTCCTGGTTTGCTTCCGTATTTGGCATCCTATCAGCACATTCCACGTGGCCTCGTGTGATAGGCTTAGCGTAGAGCATTTAAGGGCCTGAGGTGTTGCCCTTGGGGTCAGAAGATTGTATTAAGGTCCTGAATAAACTGCTTAAAGAAGAGCTCTCGGGTTGTGTCTTCCTTGCTGATCGAGGTGGAAGTGACACATTGATGCAAAAATACTCAATAAAATATTTCCAAACTGAATCCAAGATCACATCAAAGAGATAATCCAACACGATCAAATAGTCTTGATCCCAGAGATGCAGGCATGGCTCATCATATGAAAAT
>JADRCD010149775.1:6919-23599 GCA_019843815.1 Montemys delectorum
GAAGAAGAAGAAGAAGAAGAAGAAGAAGAAGAAGAAGAAGAAGAAGAGAAGAAGAAGACGACAACAAAAACTACTTTAGGGAAATGATATTCCTGGAAAAGACAAATTACAAATTCAAGACACATTCTATAAATGCCTGCTTTACATCTCCAGAATCTGGCCTCATGCTAAAAATATGGTCTGCCAAGTACATGAAGGCATGGTTGTCATACTAAACTGTTGTGTACTTGGTGGAAGTTTAAAATTCATGTTGGCAGCTACTATATATATTTTATAATACAATAGATTTTTCTGGGACTATAATCCTAATTCAAAATGCTACACATTTTTCCTATGTCCTCAAGACTAAATATGTTACTACCATTAGAGTGATTTGACAATCAAAGTCTATGAATGCTCTGAGCTTTAGTTATGGCCTTGAGAAAGATCTATAGAGCCATACTTTCAGTTTTGACCATATAGCAAGTTTATTGAGCATATAGCAAGTCAGAGCCAAAGATCGACATGTTGGGTGCTCTGAGAATCTAGCCAAAATTGACTGGGACAGCCTTATTGAAGTTGTGAGCTGTAATCAGAGTCCTGAGTCAAAGAGGGCGCCATCTTGGATGCTTCCAAGAAATAGGACATATAAGATCAGAAAGATGAAAAAAAAAAAAAAAGATCAGAAAGATGAGGTTTTCACATGAAGAACATATAAATATAAATGTCTAGCAGAAACCAAATGGCTGATGTTCTGAATTGAGCTTTCTGTCCATGAATGAGTATCCCATGATTGAACCTCCTCACTGAAAGATTATATAATGAATAAACAATAGCAGAGTCCTTTCTCAAGAGTGAAATAGTCTTATTCTCTGGCTGTTTAGCTAGCATTCTTCTTCCCAGTAACAGATTTAGGAGTCCCAGCCCTAGACACGAGACTTTAGAGTACACTTTCAGGCAAATCTGTTTGATCTGATGTCGAAGGAGCTAGGACAATTCCACTTTCAGAGCCAGCTTCTTTGTGAACTCAATCAATGCATGAAATATTCCAAATAGCCATTTCATAGATAGTTCATTACAGTATATGAAATAGAAAGGGTAAAAGGCAATCTTAATAAAGGTAAAGTAGATATATAATTATCAAGTCTGAACTTCTAATGGTGCTGTAGGGAAACTTTATACTAAACATAATTATTGAGTTTGCTATGAAGTAGGTGAGCTAGTTATAAACTGAGGGACGAAAAGTCAACTCATTGAAATGTAATATTCCCAACACTTCCGGTTTACTTATTAGCCAATCTCTGAGTCTGATTTTTTCCTTACCTGAAGGTATTTTATAATCCAAATGATGCATACTTATGATCAGGTGTCTGTATTTCCAACACATTCAGTTTAGCTCTGTATGATCTAAAAATTTTTACATAATATATGCAAACACCAACAAGGAATTGTTGTTTCTCTTCCTAAAACACAGGTGACAGGTCACACTATTTATAGACTCCACTGATTATAGAGCTATGCCACAAAAATATCCAAAGATGTCTCATGTTTTCCACGCAAATATACAAAATATACACTAATATTTTTCATTACACATAATTTTGGTGGTTTTCACCAACAACTACATCAGAAACGATCCAGAGATCAAAGGTAAAGTTGAACAACTTTACTATACTGTAGGATATAAGTTAAATACTGGAATCAAAGCACCAGGTCTTCATAAACATTCCTTCTCTCTGTCTAGAACTCTTTGTTATAATGTGCATGATTTGACATTCTTGTATTCATTATTCTTCTATCCTGGAACTAATTCTCCACAGAAAATGTCTTGCAGGAGATGTGACTTCTACTATCCCACTCTCGAGGTGGATGATGGAGATAACTATGTTGACGTTTCCAAGGTGCCTTCTCAACTCCACTGGTTTCCTCTGTCCAGCATGATTGCTGTAACACAAACCTACTGTAGTCTTCAAAGTGGAGTCCTACAAAGGATTATTTTCTGTATATTTTAGTAAATAATTATAGCTACTGACATGATCAAAAATATGTAAGTTTCCATGGTGATATTAAGGAAGACGTAATCAACTGGATCAGAGGCAGTAATCAATAGAAGCATGGAAAGAACATAGCAATATCAGGATGGAAGATAGGGAGGGAGAAGGAAGAGAGAGGGAAAAGTTGTCTTACAATTGGAATTGTAAAATAATGGCAATCAAAAGACTAGTCTGGAAGACTATTTTGTAAATTTAGGTGAGCCTCTTTCTACATTGAGCTGAGAATCAGAAATTATTACAGTGTAATTAATGATTGACTTTCTGTTGAACATGGTGTAAAAGTGTTTGCATGGAGTGTTTCATTAAGGAGTGGCAGCAGCCCACCCTATTTGGCTTGTACATTTGTTTGAAACCAAGATTACTGTTGAGTTTTACGCCAAGTATCGCATCCTAGCAACTCCATGCAGCCCAATTTTAGCAATTCCTGACATTTCCTTAGCACCAAGAAAGGGTCAGGGTGACCTGTGAAGGAAAATGTATATAGAACTTTATAAATTTCACTCTCAGGAACTCCTCCCCAAACCTCCTGTGATCTAAAAATGACTTTCTGGAAACAGTCCCTGTCGAAGTTTGAGGACTGACTTTGGCTCTACATGAACACTTCAGAGAATAGATGTTGCAAACTGTAGTTGAGAGAAACAATGATGTCTAAGTGGAGAGTCAAGATGCCCAAAGGTAGATCATTCCTTTCAGTGATTCTACCAGACACTTGAATGAAATCACTTTGTACTCAATTGGTTGGCGCCTGTCTAGACAACCAAAAAGGAAAGACAAAGGGGCAAGAGGAAAGCAGTAAACAAAATAAACAGCCCCTAGCACTGGAATACATCAATCCACTTGAGGCTTTTACAGTTTTCCAAGTAAGGCTGAGGTGACAGTAGATGGAGACTGTGTTCTCATCAGCAGGACTACTTCTCTTTCTGTGAGTACAGGACTCCATTTTTGGTCTAGGACAGGATCATTGATATGCATAGCTATGGTGTGGAAGGAATCTGAGGTCAGCATTTTGTCTTGTGGTCCCCAGTGGTCATACAATTATTTTGAATTTGTTTAGTACCTACTTGATGATGGCCTGCAAAGGTCTAATGGGATAGATTTGAGTACTTTTTTCCATGAGGGTTAAAAAAAAAGTCTGTGGAAACTCACCCAGCTTCTGTAGACACCTTCGGATTTAAGCTATGCAGTGACATCTGGGAGAGAAAGGAGAGAGAAGATGGTTGAGTGCATTGTCCTTCTCAAGGAGACATAGCATAGTCTTTGAGAATGCTTACTCATTGTCCTAGCTTCACACCTCCTTGGGTTCCTTCAAAATCTTTGCCAGGATTTATGATTACCTGTTCAGAATGTTGATAGATAGTGTGGCAATATTCAAAGAACTGACAGAAATCAATGTTTTAGAACTGATTAATCAGAAAAGTCAGGGAAATTTTTGGTAAAGACCAAACCATATATAGCTTTTATCAGGCAAAAATCTTCCATTTCATTAGGTCTACTCAATTATTGAAGATTTTCTGGCTACTTAATGCCTGGCCATTACTTAAATGATTTTTTTTTGAGGAAATAACATCTGACTCAAGGTTTATTTAGACCTCATGAGAAAACATGAAAAGCTTGTTTTACTGGACTTCCAATAGCTCAACCTTTCTCTTTTTTTTTTTTTTTTTTTTTGTCAGATCAGGGGACATGGAATACAAAAAGCATTACAGCTCCTACATGTTTTTTACATTTGCCTCCTTATCTGTGTCATGCTTCTCATGCAACCAATGTTAAGGAATCATAACATGAGTGTCTACTAGTGAGTGTAATAGGACAGGGGAAAGATCAGAAACTCCTTAGGACATTGAACAGAACAAGAACAATATAAGTCTGTCTTGGCAAATGTTAAGCACATTCTCCTATCAGTGCCAGAATTATGCCCTTTGTAATAAAAAAAAAATCCATCTCATTCTTAGATACAGAATTTCACACACAAGAAAATAATATATAAAAGGAACTTGTCTTTTGTCATCTTTATATTTTTCCCTGGTTCAGAGATTGCTTTTTCATTATTTTTTCAAGTTATCTGCTTCCCGAGATACATGACTCTGCTTTTCTTATATGATAGATTTGTTTCAGGGGATTTACATATTCACATATATAACACAAATGTTATTAGAAGGTGGAGATAAAGAGGTACTTCACAATTATAGGTTATGAGTTTTAGTTCATTTTAACAAAATTCATAAACAAACAGATAACAAAGGTGATCTGGGGAGGTTGGCCAGTGGGTAAATTACTTGCATGTGTACACATGAGGTCATGGATTTGGGCCTCAGTGTTCATAGAATGTAGGAGCAGCAGTGCCTGGATGTCACTTCAGCTTCTGCAGTAGCAGGAGGATCCTAGGGCTAGGTTCCCATCCACTTCAATCATTGGGGAGGTCTTGATCCAGCCTGTCTCTGTCTCAAAAATAGGGTGAATATAACCTGGAGAAGACATCTGATATTAATCTATAGCCCTCACAGGTGCTCATACATATGCAAAGAAATATATAAAAATAAATAAGATGGTAACTTTTTATTACACAGACATAGCCCTGTTTGATGTTAGAGGAACGTTGTAACATACATGTCAAGTCATGTATATGCATAATTATACATGAGTATTAAACATGGAACAAGACAGATTAAATGGATGAAATATGAATGAATATGTGTTATGAACAGATATGAGTGATATCCTAAGTTGCATTTATATACTTTTATGGTTGCAAATTTCATTTTAATGAAGTGTATTGAATTCTATGAAAGAAGTGGACTTTGTAATGAAATGACACATTCACTCGATTTTAGTCATTTTCATCCTACAACAACTACTAATACCTAAAAGATATTAAAAATCAAGGAATAGATCATAAAAATTAAAGAGCCTGTGAGATTACAGCATATATCAGGTACTTATTCTCAAACTGGATCCCAAGACCCCTCCATGTGAACCAGAGTGGAAAGCCACTGCTGACTTTTTTGTGTTATCATCCCATCTCCACACAAGGGCCATTGCACATGCTTGCCTTCTTAACACAGAGTAGGTCAACAAAAATGGATAAAATGAAATTTCAAAACTTGATGAGCACAACATATAAAATAGAGGCTCTGGGAATGTGATAAGTAGAGCTCCATGATGCAGCTCTCATGAGATCATCATCCATGATGGGGTGAGACGTTGTGGTAACGCAGGTGTTTGAACATCACTCATATTGAACTAACTCGGCTCTGTGCTCTGTAAGAAAACTGTCAACCTTACCAATTTGGATTATTGTAAAATTGTACTTTTATCTGTTTTTGGTATGCATTTTGAGTGATTTAACATTCTTTTGAATATTTTTTTTTTTTTTTTTTTTTTTTTTTTGGTTTTTGAAACAGGGTTTCTCTGTGTAGCCCTGGATGACCTGGAACTCAGTCTGTAGACCAGACTGGCCTCGAACTCAGAAATCTGCCTGCCTCTGCCTCCCAAGTGCTGGGATTACAGGCATGCACCATCACTGCCCGGCTTCTTTTGAATAGTCTTAAGAAAAATTAACAAGACACAGAATGAGTTTAAAAGCAATAGACTGGAGAAAATTCAAGACACTATTACATTCAAAACGAGTAGCTATATGTTTTGCTTTGTTTTGTTTTGTTTTGTTTTGTTTTGTTTTTTAAAGCAGGGCTCACTTTGAGAATCAGGATTGAAAGTAGAACAGAGCATTTTTTTTTTTTTGATGTGCTGCACAGAAAATGAAAGAGCTGAGAGTTGTATGCAGATGGTGGAAATCTCAAAGACTCCACATCTAGATGAAGAACTATAGGAGATCAATGACCAAGAGTGAGAAAACCAGTCTTGCCCAGTGATGATTTCCCTCAATTAGTTATTCAAAAACAAGTGGTCAGTCCTAAAATAATACAAATGAGGAAGAGTAAATTATCTTAGCAGTTTGTATTCATATTTTTATCTGCATATGTAGAAAAATAACAATTAAGGAAAATAAAAAATATAGATAATAAAAATAGAAACAGGGCTTAGAGGTACAAGAATGAATACTGTGAACAAAAAAAAAGGATATGAAATAGAGCATAGGACCAAACTCTGTTATATAACATATGAAATGTCATCATGAAACTCGTTTTGTACTAAATATGCTCCTAAAAAGTGGAAACAGAGGAAATAAAAAACCAGAAAAGTGAAAAGAAAAAGAATAAGAAAATTGTGGCCAGAGTGCTGTTTATAGATGTGGCATTAAAAAGAAGCCAGGCCCATTGTACCAGGAAAATAGGAATTGGCAAGACTTCACCAATTCACTGAAAAATCCAAAAGGTAAAACTAGAGACTCATTTGAAAGATTTTCCCTTTAGAAGAGCATTGCTGGGCCACCGTGCTGCCACAGAACACTTGGAGACGTGTTTATCTGGATTTATCTGGATTTGCAGCTGCTACTTTGATAGTAGTCTAAAAGAAGCCAGCTACTGATGGAGTAAGTGGAAGACTTTAGCATTAATAGTGGTTCACTTTCAGGCATGCAAAATGTAAGAGCTACTTGGTGACAAAGCCTGGCACTAAGATTTGTAAGGAAGGCATTATTACAGAAGAAGAAGCGTACTATATGTCAGAGTACCTGTGGGAGTTCCTGAGAAAGTATAGTGGGAATTCCACAGAATGATGCTTCATTGGAGTGAATACCCTTGGATGTTGGAGATGCCAGGGATATGGAACGTCTTCCTAGGAAAGCTGTAGGTAATAAAGCCAGACAAGAGACAAGCCCTCTGCTCACAAACAGCAAGCCATAGCGGAAAGGCCACCCACTTGGTTATAAAGCATGGAGCTACCAGGTTCAGTGGTTCCCTGCTCATGTCAGCCTTGATTTGATCCTCACTCTTCTTTGCCCTCATTCTTCTCTTTCTGTCCATTGGAAGCATGGGACTCTGCTTTGTGTTGTTTTCATTTTTACTGAGGCTCAAAATGAAGATGAGTCTGAGTATAGAGTGACAACTCAGAATTCTGAATACTGTTAAAATGGCTGCTGCTGCTATGGCTTATGCTTCTGCTATCCTGAAGTTGCCATCACCACCTAAGACTGAGACACTTCCTCACCCTTTACTCATCTTCACAGACCAGAACCTCTGAAACGGTCAAACAATCCTCTCGTCTCCTAAGTCATTTCTGTTAAAGCATTTTGTTCAAAACGACACAAAATGAATTAATGCATGTTGAGTATAAGATGTGCTTATATCACCCACATTTCTGTTTAACTTGGGGCATGAGAGAGCATCATGCTCCACTTTAACGCTGAATGTTCTTTAAACCCACATATTTTGCTTTTAGATTTTGCCTTTAAATAACTAGGTTCCATTAAGTTTTGAGTAGGTATATGTTAGGGCAATAAATTCCCAGAATCATTTGCACATGAGATGAGTTTTAATTCTTCCACAGTTACACTATTTTTTGTTTTTGCAGGAGAGAAAACTGATTGAGAACAATATTCTTGAGTTATGCTTCATCTCTCTCAACCTGTAGCAGTTACTATGCAGATGCCTTCTGTCCTTGAAGGTGGTCATGGTGAGCACCAACTTGATTTTTTTATACTTACTTGTTTTCTTGGGGTTTTTTTTTGTTTGTTTGGCTGTATAGTTGATAAACTTATCCCAGGGGCCACATTAGTTTTCCCTTTTATTTCAAGAAGCACTCTCTATCATGATTTATTAACTCTAGCAATACCAAGTATCAATCTGAATATTCATTTGCAGTATCAAATGAATGGCAATTTCATTTGCCATTTAATAATAACAATAACAACAATGTCATCATCAACAACAGTATAATGCTTGATCCTTGTATAGACACATCTTTATTCCAAGCACTTAAGAGGTAAAGCAATGTGGATGTCTGAGTTTAAGTACTGACTAGTCTACAGAGTGAGTTTCAGGTGAGCCAGACAGAGAAGCCCTACTCATGTAAAAAAAAGATTTTATTTTATTTTTTTATTTTATTATATGTGTGAGTGTTTTATCTGCATCTATATCTGTAGTGCCATGTATGTATTCAGTGCCTGTGAAAGTCAGAAGAAGGTGGTGGATGTCTTGGAACAGGAGTTACAGAAGGCTATGGGCCACCACATGTGTATTGGGAATTGAACCCAGGTCATCTGCAAAAGCAATAGCTGCCCTTGACTGCTGAGTCATCTCTCTAGGCCCAGGAAGATTCCTTTTTGTTGTAGCTGTATAGTAGGTTATCTAGTATACACAGACAAATAATGCATGTATCAAATAAAAATAAGAAAGTTCATGAGAATATTTTTAAAAGGACTTCATGGAATAAGCCAGTGTTCCAAAATGTCATCAGCAATGTCACAAACATAGTTTGAGATTTCTTTCAGTACCTGCATTGAAGCCCATGAATATAAACAACACCTAGGATCAGCAAGCTCACTAAAGTGTTTTCCACTTAGAGGCAGAGCTAGCCAATAACTCCATATACTCCGATTCCAGTGAAGACTTCAAGTATTGTAGAAAAACATTTTTCTTCAGCCTTTGACTGCACTTAAATACCTTGCAGCTACTGAAATCATCTTCCACTAAAGGGCAGCTTAGATTTGATTGTTCTTTTCCTTATTTTAATATTTAAGATAAATATCCAATAAGCTTTACGTTCTAGCTTAAAAATATGATTTTAAGACATTTCCATTCAATTTCTTAGCTACTCCTGACTAGAAAAAAACAAAGAAAAACCCAAACAAAAAACCAAACAAAGAAACAAATAAACTGGTTTGGACTACTTGTGGTCTTCCTGTGTTTCATGTAGGAAATGCATTGAATCATGGTAATTAGATTTATATTACTGGTATAGGGCTTCCCTTTTCTTAATTAATATGGAACAAAGACTCTGTGATAGCCATTATTGCTCACTGAGCAAAGAAACCAATGCTGTATGTGTGTACCAGAGCTAGATATATAAAAATTATTTATAAATTTCCAGAATGGTAGCCAAGTAGCAACATCCCATATAAAAGGCTTTCCCTCACTCCACCAAGACAGTTAGAAAATGGGACTGAAACTGCTAATGCTGCTATTAAAAGGGCTATAGCATCAAGAGCCGGGCAGAGGGGACTTCAAAAGCTGGAGCAGCTGTGGACCCAGCCCCGAGCCTCATTTTCTCCCTTTTGAAGAGTTATAATTGGAGAAGAAAAAAAAATCAAGCATTTTTGACAAGACCTCTACCAAAGAAAATTATGGGAGGCAAAGATGAAAAGGGATGCGTGCTGATTGGGCTGTTATTTAAAATCCCCAAAGAGTAAGAGTATCAACGTGATCACTGATACAGGAAAGGTTCATCAGGGAAGACTCGGAGTGATAAGCTGAACTTGGGTGCAGTAAGTGCATGTTCCTCCAGGAAGATATTAGGCCAGAAATTTATGAAAGATTTCACTGCTAATTTTAAAAAGTTCTAAAGCATTGTTAGGTAAGTTTCTTGTCAAAATAATTAAACAATTACTTTTTGGTACCAGGAGAGTGATACATTCATATTAATGTTTATGAAATACTTTGTCTTTGAAATTTACCAACAAGACAGTGGAAATGTGTGCCTGAACTTCTTCCTTGATCTTATTTTTCTCCATCAAATTATTTTACAAATTAGTGTAAATCCAATGTGAGTGTGTGTGTAGGGGGGGAGAGAAATTAAAACAACTTTTAAAATACCACTACTAACCACTAAGGTTTCCATCCCTACATTGAAGCTGGACCTAGGAAACACTCAAAAAACTGTAACCTTGAAATTTGGTTACAATATTTTAAAATTTGTTTTTTGTATATAATAAAGTTTTGTGATGACCATCCTTGTCACTGTCTGGTATCTTCTTCTGTGTCAACAGCATCTTAAAGGACAGCCAGTATAGATATAAATGCCTTTGACAATATCTGTCAAAAGTATCAAATCAAAATATGTTTGAAAGATGATAAAAATGTACTGGTTTTCCATGTTTTCCAATGAATAGGTATAATAAATAAAAGCAAATAAAATAGACATTTGGTTTGTATTTCAATTGTTTGAAGAAGAACGTTTATTGAATATCTTAGATAAAACTAAAGGTATGGGAAACAGTTCTATTAAAAAAAACTAGGTTAAATAAAATAAAAATAAATTTCCAAGAGTTATCTACATTTTAAAAACACCATACCTACTAAATCATTATATTGCTAAAATTGTGCTGATTCATTAATTGTCAGAAGTACTCTTTTGAAGAGGTAGTGTAGTTAGAGTACAGAGCTTTATATGTGGGCATTGAGGTGCATCTGATACTCCACCTCTACAGGCTGAACAAGAAAGAATGTGCATGGACTGGGCACAGCCTGTGTCTTTATTAGAAAATGCAAATTAGCAAGAACAGTGATAACTATAAATGTTGCTTATATACAAGACAAACAAACAAATTAACAAATAAAGGAAAGAGGGAACAGGAGGGGAAAGAAGCATGGGGAGAGAAGGAAGAAAGAAAGGTCCTAGAAATCTTTCTTTCATCAGATACACTTCACTACTATCAATCAATGTACATATCATACCTGGTATACTCGGGCCACAACCAATTTGTATGTTTTAGTTAAGAGTAAGCACCATGTAGATTATTAGTGCTAATAACACTATACAAACAATGAAAACTCTCTATTTGGCTAATTGGAATATTATTAGATGCTGATCTAGTCCAACACTTATCACAACTTAGATGACTTTGGATCATGACCTATCTCTTGGAAAAAGTGGATATTCAAATCACCAATTACTGAGTTACAGTTAATCAGTACTTTCATGTCTAACAACGAGCTTTCTTTTTTATAAAATCAGATGCACCAGGTGTTAATGTATCTTTGTTTAGGTTAATAATGTCTTCTTGGCTAACTGTTGCCTTCATTAGAATGAAGAATCCCTCTTTGTCTTCTCTGATCAGTTTTTGTTTGAAGTCTGTTTTGTCAGATTTTAGGATAGGATAGCAATGCCTACCTGCTTTCTGTCCCCATTTGCTTGGGATACTTTTCATCTTTTCAATGTAAGGTCATTCTCATCTTTAAAAGTAAGAGGAGTTTCTTGTAGTCAACAAACATGTATTTGTTTCATTTCATAACCATGTCTCTTTAATGGGAAATTGAAGCTATTAATATATAAAGTTATCACTGAATGATTTGTCTTTATTGCTAACATTTTAATTTTTTGCTATTTATGTCTTAGTCTTATATTTATTTCTCTCTATTGTCTCTTGCCTTTGGTCATACATCTTGTCAATATAAAATATTGATTCTATATTCTCAGTAAAGTTGGTTTGGTCTGTGTCTTCCAAAGGTTTTATTACTCCTTCCACTGTGAAATGTAGTCTTGCAGTGTAAAGTAGTCTAGATTGGTATCTATATTCTTTAAGAATTTGGAATGCATTGCTCCATCCAGTCTGTTTTGCCTTTGAAGTATCCACTAAGAAATCACCTGTTGTTCTTACACATTTTCCTTTACCTGTGACCTGTGATTTTTTTCATTCCTTTACATTTTTCTGTATAATTAGTAATTTACATACAGCTTGGTGTGTGTGTGTGTGTGTGTGTGTGTGTGTGTGTGTGTGTCTTTGTGGTCTTATATGTTTGACATTCTGTGTGCTTCTTGTGTTTGTATGCACATGGCTATTCACATTCTACCTGTCTTAATTTGAGAATTTTTTCTAAGACACTTTTGAAGATCAGCTCCTTGCCATTGACCTTCAATTATGTTCCATTTTATGTCTATAATTTGAAGAATGATCTTTCAATTCTGACTCACAGCTCCTGAGTGTTCCTTGTGTGTTTCATTTTGTTTTGTTTTCAGGTTCTTTGTGTGTATGTCCCTCAACTTTATCTTAAAGCTCTGCTGTATTCTCTTCTACTTGATTCAATTTCTACAACTTTCACATGAGTTTTCTCATTGGATTGTTGAGTTTTCTATTCATTTCAGCTACTTATTATTTTCTATTCATCTTCAATATTTATTTTTACTGAGTTTTGATTTCAAATTCCAAATTGCTTTCATCAATTTGTTCAACCACATGTTTGTGTTTCCTTGACTATCATTAAGGTAGTTGTGGTGATTGCATTTACATTCATTGAGCTGTTTCTGTCTTCATTAAACTCCTTGAGTTCTTAGTTCTTTTAAATATCTTGTCATGGCATTGATCATTCTTATTAGGGAATACTTCTATGGAATTGGTAAATTTGTAGTAAGCAGAGATATGATGTCTTGTCCTGTCTTGTTGTGGTTTTGTAATTAGACAGGCATGTATACTTCTTTAGATGGTTGTATGTCTACTGTGAGATTATAGACTGCTTCCTTTTAGTGGAAGTTTGCTTGGGTGGATTTTGCCGCCAAAGTTAATTTCAGATTATGGATGAGGAGTTGGAGGGTCAATCTCTCAGATATTCAATGTTGCTTTTGTATTAAAAGAACTGATTTATCCCATTTCAATTGTAAGAAATAAAACATGCAAATGAAGCAGACAGGCATATCTGCTTGGGTTAGTGTGAAAACTGTGATGCTCAAGCTACACCTGGGTATGTGAAGGATGGATGGGCCAGGTTTGTGAATGCTCATCATACTATGTAGGCATATAGTTTTTGAGGCCAAGGCTAAGTCTGAAGGCTAAGGAAGGTGACGGCAGGCTATGGTACAAAGACATTACCAGACTAGAGCACAGGATATGAAACTAGAGGCAGGTCTGAGAATTTTGGAGGGTGTAGAACCTGGGATCTTACCAGAATACAGAACACTGAATCTTGGCTAAATGTGGGAATCGGATATACCCCAAAACTGTTTTAACTATCATTTATGGTATGCTACGTCTGCTTTGGTCCTTAAGTAAACCTTCTCATATTATGAAATAGATTGAGCATTCCAAACTTTAAAATATTCAAGTAAGCCAAAATCCAATGCTAAGTGAGCATTAAAATAATGTCAGAAGTAGAAAATTCTACACCATGGATTTTTATTTCATTAAAAATTATTAAAACGTTCCATAAAAGTACATTTGAGCTGCATGTACAAAATATATAAAATAAAGATGAATTTCATCATTATTTGGATTCCTCATGAAGATATCTAATAATATATATGGATTTTCCAAAACCTGAAAAAATTCTGAATCCAAACATTTTCTAGTTTCAAGCATTTTGAGTAAAAAATAACCAACCAGTGGAATTGAAACTACACCTAAAAAGCTAATTTGAGAATGAGGATTATTTCTGACATAAAGTAGAAGTTTTAAAGACCTGCAGCCCAAGGCTTGCTAAGGTCCAGTGTTGGTTCAGAGATGCTGTTTTTCTGCTAAGTGTCTCTTATGTGAGTGATCATTTACTGTTGTTTTCACCAGTTCTTCTCTATGTAGGATTTTCTCTTTCCTGAAGTAGTTCATTACTAAACAAGGCATCTTACACCTTAGATGTGCCTTCTCAGGTCTGTTCTAGTGGGATCTCCTTCATTGATCAGTACTAAGTGGAAGTACAGGTAACTGAAGCAGATGGCATCCAAAGAATTAAACTATAGAGACCAAGGCTAGGGAAAATATTTTTAAATGGTCAAAAGCATAACAACAAAACAAAAGCAAAAAAGAATCAAACAAATGCCAAGTTGTTTGTCTTTTAATATATACAAATGAAATATAATTTTACTAATTTTAATTTTATAGGTACTAGAAGTGAAAATATGGCCAGAGGTTTTTGTACTGAAGTAAGTGTAAAGGTAAGTGTTTGTTAGTAAATTTAATAGGTGCCTTGGACATTGGAACAACTAGGCAATCCATAAGTATATGCATCATACAGACAAATATGGATGAAATGTACAGTTTTCTGATTCACAGAGGAAATAATGTATTGCAATTTCTTGGAGATTCAAAAATTTACTACTCACTATTCTATAAGCCAACTTTACTATGCCTAGGCTTTGATAGCATTTTTTTCTTATTCAGGACAGTACTCCATTTAGTCATTAAGAACATAAATTATTGACCAAAAGACTGGTATCATTGTTAACAATAATCAGCCCTAACTACAAAATACCTATACCAGTATTCTGAAATGTGTTTTAGTCCTTGCCATTAATATTTGAGATTAGTCTAAAATAGACTCAGTATTATTTCCCTTTGAGTAATCAGAAAAGTAAGTCTCAAGGGTTACTAACCTAAGAGTCCTTGTTGTGTGTGCTGTTTTTACCACACTGTGCCACCATTCTGAAGTTCAATCTTCCCTTCTTGGAAGACACAAATATGTTTCTCAAGAGATGTTACTAGGGGAACTTTGAAGGTATTCAGTCCTTTTGCCACCTAAGCTGCTCTAGGGCTTTGTGGATGGCACAGAATGGTCAGCAGTACATATACAACAGATAATGCCTATACAGTGAGGACATTTCAAATCTTCCTATGAAATCTCATAGTTTCATCTGCTTAGATATAATCACCCCATTTGTCTTCATTATAATTTGTTTAGAAATTGACATGTGACACAATTCTGGCCAATGAAAATTTAAGACAGACAAAGGAGATGCTTTGTGGAAAGGTTTTGCCTCTTTTTTTGATTTGTTTTGTTTTAAACTTTTCTTTTTTTCTAATATATATATATATTCTTTATTTACATGTCATACAATATCTCCTTTCCCAGTTTCCCATCACAAAAAAATTTAAAACCCCAAAACCAACCAAAAATCAACAACAAGAACAAACCCCCATACTCTCCCCCTTCCCCATGCTCGTCACCCCACCTGGGTACAGGGTCCCCAATGAAGGAGCTAGAGAAAGGACCCAAGGAGCTGAAGGGTTTGCAGCCCCTTAGGATGAACAACAATATAAACTAACTAGTACCCTCAGAGCTCCCAGGGACTCAACCACCAACCAAAGAGTACACATGGTGGGACTAACTGCCCCAGCAGCATATTTATAGTAGAGGATGGCCAAGTTGGTCATCAATTGGAGGAGAGGCCCTTGGCCCTGTGAAGGTTCTGTGCCCCAGTGTAGGGGAATGCCAGGGTTAGGTTTTGCCTCTTGATAAGCATAGGTACCAGTTAAAGGATTGTGTTGTAAGGTCACAAGTCTAGAAAGAAGAAATTCTTAGAAGAGTCTCAAATAGAATAAGAGAGAGTAAACAAACAGTTGCTGAGGGTGAAGAGTTGGATCCACCAATCTTCAGAAAGAAAAGATGTGCAAGCATTCTATGAGCACTGGGGTTGCAGGTTTCCAGGATGGTGTTCATACATGTATATGTGTGTGGCATGGTGGGGAGAGGTGGGCAGGGACTCAAGTTTCTCATTTCATTTCCTGATTCATTTTCCCTTTTCTCATGCTCTCTGTTATTGGTATTTGTCATCTAAGCACACAAAATTAAGTTGCTTTCCCTCTTGATCTTTGCAGAGGATTAGTTGGTCAGCTTCAGTATATCCTCTTAACTAGCTCCAACCTTAATTCTTGAGTTGTTTCACCATCCATGTGATTTGGCTTCACTTTAATTTCTCCCTTTGCCCAGGTCTTTTCAGGCCTCATTCATTTTTTTTTTCTCGTCTAATATCTGTATGTCTTCATTGCCAGGTTCACCATCTCCCCCACTCCAATCAGTCTATGGGCACATTAAAGACAGGACCTGTTTCCTCTCCATCTTAGTATAGTGTTTATTTTATAATAACAGTATAGAGTATATTTTATAATAAACACTCACCAATTATCAAATGAATCAATTATTTAATGACTGTGTGACCAAATATAGTTAGACGATTAATTGATTTATAGATGTGTCTATAATTATTCTTAGGGCTGAAAGATAAACATTGAAAGTCAAAGGATATATATTATACCAAACTCAAATAGGACAATGCATATCTCAAATGCATGGAAAAAACATAACTGGAATGGAAACCCAGATGATGAAGAACACCTTAAGAATGTAGTGATTATAAATTCTGAAACAATTAATTGATAATGGATGGAGGGATCCTTAAATAAGAGGCACTTGATGAGTGGCAGCAGGGAAGCAGAGTAGTTAGGGTTCAGGTTAGTTTGAGAGGCTACTGTGGCAAGAACATTTAACTTTAAGAAACAGATTGAAGAACTCTTTTATTCATTCAATAAAAACTTAAACACCTTAGAAATATATATAATATGTTGTGAGAATGAGTTCATAGGAATGACAAAAATGATGAGGGACAGAATAGAATAAAATCTCACCTCTCTATATTATAGTGAATCACCCCAATGTAATGAATATTAAATTTCATGATATAAAAAAGTAAAATGTTCTATAGAATAACAAAGAGTTAAATGAGGGGGACTTGAGAATGTAGCACAGGCATTAAAAGGTAATGGCCAGAGGCATGTAGAAAGCATACCATACCAAGAAAGCAGCCATATACAGAAAGCCTAAGACAAGACAGTGGATATAGATCAGTAATGTTGCATTTATCTACTGTGTGAAGGGCCTTGAGTTCAATTCTAAGAACAGTTTCTGAGATAGAAGCATAATTAGCTTGTTTCCAGTGCAGCAAGAGGTCATGGGGTGGAGAAAAAATAATAGACAAACATACACATAAAGAAAAGAAAAGATAAAAGAAAAGAAAAGAAAAGAAAAGAAAAGAAAAGAAAAGAAAAGAAAAG
>JADRCD010149786.1:0-10822 GCA_019843815.1 Montemys delectorum
GGAGGCAGGTGAGAACTGGTTGGAAGAGCGTCTATCTGCCTTGAGGGCTTTGGAGGGAAGGATTAGGGACAGAGCCTCCTTCTGTGTTTGTCTCCAGTGAAGCCCCATGCCTGCACAGAGCAGGGCTCATTGCTGAGTAGGTGTCGGGTCAGTGATGTCTGTCAGAATCTTCTCTTACTGTGGTTTACCTGTAGGGGATAGAACGGGATTGCGTAGTGTCTCGGTATGGGCAGAGCTATCACAGTTGCCGGGGCTTCTAGAATAGCGTAAGATCCAGCTAGTTTGTGGACTTCGTGCCTTGGTCCTTGGTAGGTGGAATGCTTCTAATGTTTCCACCAAGTGATCATGTGGGCCAGTGCTAGCATCTGTATTTGTGCTCCCTTTGGATGTGAACATCCTTGCATTCTGAGGATGCTTGGACATCAGGCACTCGTACAAAGCTGAATTCTGCTTGCTGGAGCCTTTGTCCATGCGTGAGTTGGGCTGCACTTTTCCATTCTATTACTATTGGCTATGATATGGTTGCAATTTGTCCCTCAGTGATTTAATTTACTTGTTGGGAGCTCACTCCTCAGTGTGATGATATCAAGAGGGAGCAGGACCTTTAAGAGGATCCGGGGCAGGATGTTTACTGGAGGTGTACTCTTGGAAGAGACTAATGTAGTTTTGGTGGGCCCTTGAGAAAAGGCCAGCCCCTCTCTGTTGTCTGGCTTTCTGTCCTACTATGAGCACTCTCTTTCCTGCACAAGCTTCTGCCATGTTCCATCTACTATGAGGTTGCCACCAGAAGTCAAAGCCATTTAACCTTGGGCTTTCCTACTCAAACCTTCCTTGCTTATGTCTAATTTAGCCAGAGCCATTTTGTTATAGCAACAGAAAACAGATGGATCCAAAGTTATACCAGTGTTCTAGAGTGGGAAATAGTTGTAACAGGTGGCATTTTCATTAACCTGAGATTCTATGTGTTTAAAAAATATGCTTTTCCTGCCCAACTGCTCACCGGCTGTAGCACAATAGAGCTGACCCTGGTGCTATGGGCACAGAAGAGCCCATCCTGAGGGTGTGAACATGAGAGGGTTGGTGGGCTGCCCAACCCAGCTACCACAGGCTCAGAGGCAAGGCTTGGAGCTGGCCCACCCCAGAGTCTACCCCATCTATGAACTACTGAAACATGTGAAGGGGCTTGTTCTGCAGAACCAAAGCTGCAGGATTGCCATGACACAAGGCAGCAACAGAATATCCAAGAGGAGTCCCAGTGAGGATCCGGTACTGATAATGTAGCAGAAGCTAGAGGCCTTGAACCAGACCAAATGACTCATGCAATGAGCATTTGGAAGTAAAGATGTTTGGGCAAAAGGATACACAGTGGGATACACTGTGACACATTACAACTTCTCCAACAAGATGTTTATTTCTTCCTCTTATTATTATTACTTTATCATCATCATCATTATTATTATATTTTATTTTGGGGGAAGGTTTCAAGGGCAGAGGGTGGATATGTGGGCACAAGGAGTTGAGTGGGATTAAGGTGCATGTTGTGAAAAAGAATCAATAAAAAGAGCCGGGTGATGGTGGCTTAATCCCAGCACTTGGAAGGCAGAGGCAGGCAGATTTCTGAGTTCAAGGCCAGACTGCTCTGCAGAGTGAGTTCCAGGACAGCCAGGGCTATACAGAGAGAAACTCTGTCTCGAAAAACCAAAGCACCATAAAAAAAATAAACTAAAAAAAAAAATTAAAAAAGAAAAAAAGAAAAATCAATAAAAAGTTTAAAAATATATAGGCTTTTCTCTGATCCATGTTGAACTTTGTTTTCTAGAGGAGAAACTGGAACGTGCTAGAAGCTGGCAGAGCAGTAACATAGCTCCTGGAAAGGCCATTTGCAGGCCTCAGAGAAGGGTAGGGGAAGGGGTATCTTTCATTTTGTTTCCCTTTGTTGTTTTAGTTTGAATTAATGCAGTTTTGGAGAAAGGAGCTATGGTAGAACTCTGTTTTATATGTCCACATGCACTTTGAAACTCAAAGTCATTCTCTGGTTTCTTTATGGAGTCCTAAGAAGGGAAAGAGAGGTCACAGAGGAGCTGTGCAGTAGCCAAGTTGCATTGGTGATTGAGGGAGGGCAGAGACCGGGGAGGACAGAGCCTGAGCTGCTGTTCATCAAACAAAAGAAAAAGAAAAAGAAAAGTTGGGGCTGCCAGGTTGGCTCACTGGGTAAGGGCTCTGCCACTCATCAGGTCAAGACCCCATATCCAGCATCCACAGAAGGCTGGGCCTGGCTACCCACTGCAGTAATCTCAAGCCTGAGAAAGTGAGACCTGAGGATCCCTGAAGGTTGCTGGTCAGTCAGGCTAGCTGAACTGTGAGCTCCTGGTTCAGTGAGAGACCTTGTATCAAAAAAAACCCATAGAGTACAGGCTGGAGAGATGGCTCACTGGCTAAGAGTGCCAGCTGCTCTTCCTGAGGACCCTGGTTCCACATGTTGGCTCACAACTATCTATAGTTCCAATTCCTGGGGGATCTGATGCCTTCTTCTAGCTTCCACGGTCATTGTAGGCACATGGCACCCAGAGATTCACATTGACAAAGCACCCATACACATGAAATACAAATGGAAAAAAGTAGGGTGAAGACGGAGGAAGAGACCTGTGATGTCCATATGCACAGGTTGGGTACCCACACACTCACATGTGCACACACATAACACAGACCTGGGGAAAAGATGCCGTGAGTTTGTTCTGATGCATGCATGTGTGGAGTGCACAGCTCTGTCAGGGTCAGCCTTTGGGAATCAGGGTCAAGGGAAAAATTACAGACATTAAAGGCGAGACTGGGAGGAACTGTGAAATACCACCCTTGGGTACCAAGAGCCACAGAGGCCACCAGGAGCATTTAGCAGCTGTTGAAAAGTCTCAGCTCAGGACCCTCAAGACCAAGTTCTCAGCACAAAGGAGATTGATTTGCCCCAGAGGGACAAAGGGCAGGGATAAGGGACAAAGACAGGAGATAGAGGGTGAGGGAGAAGGAGAAGGGGACAAGGGAAAGGGAACAGAGGTATTTGACCCAGAGGACAAAAGACAGCCTCTGGATAGAGAGGAGACAGACATGGCCCATAGGCAAATGGAAGTTTATAAAGGTAAAAGGGGAAAGTCCCTGTTAGGATGAGGCGTTTAATTCTAATTGGGCACGTTAATTCGGTGACCCGAAGAGGACTTTTGATTGACGGACTTCAATACTTTGCTAGCTGGACCTTGGTAGTTGGCCTTAGGAGGAGGAAGTGGCCAAATAAGGGAATAGACCTTGGGGGCTAGCTTTGGGAATGTAATCTACTGAGTTTTAGAAAGGTAGGGGGATGGAAGAAAAGGGCAAGGCCTGCTGCCATCCTTGGGCTGGCCAGAGTCCCTTCAACTGTATTCTAGAGCTTTCTGAAGGAGCTGCTGTATCGATGCTCAAGCTTTGGGAGCTGGGCAAAGAAAGAGCATTGGGAGGGTGTTTACTGGGGCAGGTGTGGCGAATGTGTTCTCATAGCTACAAGGCTAAAAGAGGCTTTGTTTTCTTAAAAAGTGTCGGTGATGAAAAACTCTCATTTAGGGAGATAATTATGGTAAAAACACAAAAGGGAGACGTATATACATTGTATCATACAAGTGCAAAAAAATTCAAATAAAAAGTCTACAGCAAGGGTTGTCGAGACTGTTGTCAGGTCTCAGCTGGTGGCGGGAACAGCTGACATGTTTCCATAGCTAATGTTGGTGTCTCCTTCCAGGGAGGAGGCTGGGGTCAATGGCAAGATGTGGCTTTCTCCCCAGTCCCCTTCAGATCCCTGCTCTGCAGATGTGAGTCCCAGGTAATCTGGAAAATCTGAGAAAAGGGAATGTCACTCTCAGGGGGAGGAGCTATCCTTCTCTGTGAAAGGCCAACAGAGAACCAAGGTAAGCCCTGACACCTGTATTTGCTGGCTGTGATACCAGGGACCTTATTTCATCTCCATACCCTGGTTTACCTATCCATAAAATGGGCTTTGAGTGTCTGAGGGGACTCACAGATTTTGGCAAGAAAGTGTGCACTTGCTATGGAGCTTTAGGGTCTGTTCTGCCAAGAGACAGAGAAAGGCAGAGGCAGAGATAGAGGCAGACAGAAACAGACAGAGAACTCTTTTCACCATGTTCGGTAGGAGGTGGGGCAGGCCTTAGCAGCCAACCCTGCTGTCACTCAGAAGGTTTCCTCCAGGGCCCAACTCCAGACAACTCCTTCGCACACCTTGCTCTGACTCTCTTGAGCCTCCATTTAAGTAAAGTACTTCTAGCCTGCATGGCGCTCAGTCAACAGCCTAGAGAGGAGAGACTGATTGCCCCATGAGGGAGCACTGTTAGCTGGGGCCTTGGGATCTGGGCCAGGGCACAGCTCCTCCCTGGACTACAACCAGCCTGCCCATTTCAGAGTTGCAGCCTTCAGAGGGTGTGGGCCAGCTCCTTCCAGGGAATCTCTTCAGTTCATCTCCCTGTCTCTTTCCACAATATCTGTGCACCATCCTTCGGGGTATCTATGGAGAACCCCAGGGCCTGAGGACACCAGGACAGTGTGGGTGCTCAGGTGCTTTGTGACAGGTGGTGTGACATTTGCACAGGGCTTTGCACCCCTCCCAGACGTGAAGTCATCTCCAGAGGACACAAACTGGGCAGCGACATAAGCCCTGCACATTCCTTTGCCGCACTGCTTTGTATTGGGAATTGTGACCAGAAAGGCGTCAGCGTGGACAGCTTTTCAATAGATGCAGTTTTGTGTTCTACATGGCTTTATTTAGTGTGTGGACATGTGTGCGCACACATGAGTCAGAATATGCATGTGGCAGTCAGATGACAACTTGTGGGATTTGGTTCTTCAGTTCTGTCCTTCTAGCACATAGGTTTCAAGACTTAAACTCAGGTTGTCAGGTTTGGCAGCCAGCATTTTTACAGGCTGAGCCGTCTCAGCCTATTAGTCTGTAAGCCATTTTTTCCCTTATCATTTTAGATCTTTGGTTGAATCCATGGATTTGGACTCATTGTATGCAGAAGGAGTAACTGTATACATACACATACTGCACATATGTACACATATGTACAACATACACATAAACACACATGTAAAACATACACACAACAGACGTGTACCACACCACTCACACACACACACCTATACACACACCACACTATACACACCACACACACACAAAGACACTCACATGCACAACATACACACACCACATGATCATGGAGGTTGTTACACAGTGACTAGCATCTACAGGGTAGGCACTCTGGATAAACGATGGATCCTGTCAAGGTAGGACAGAACAGGACAACTTGAATTCTCATCCTACTACTCAGAGCAGAACATAAAATAACATTATGGATGTTTAATTCCAGAAATGTCTGTGTAATATCTGGACTGAGAATGACAGAGGGAGACTGAAGCTGTAGATGTTGAGGCTGTGGATAAGAAGAGACTTTCAGCACATACCCCTCTGGAGATACCTGATCAAAGCTGCCCATGACAGCTAGAGAGGCAGGCACCATCACCTTGAATCCTGAATCTCTTGACCAAGTTCCCCTGGATTCAAGGGAACTCCTGCTCTTTGTCACATGGACATCTATTTGTTAGTGGCCCTGAGGAACTCTGCTCCTGCAGGAAATCCCATCCTGGAGTTGAAAATTGGAAAGCTGCCTCTTAAATTCCAGCCATATGTACACTGGTGAGCGTTTCTCCCCGCTTCACTCTGTAGTTCAGACCAGTCCCGTAATTTCTCTGATTTCTCCCTCCTGGGTTCCTCCCCAGCACTTCTCTGTCTGACACTACTCTTCTCTGGCTTTTTGTCGCCCCGCCCCCTCCCCCCGCAAGCGGGCACTCGTGCCCGTTTCCTCCAGTTGACACTGCTCTCCTCTGGCTGCTCAGATCTACTTTTCCTAATCTCTGCTCATAAATCACACCCTAGCCATTAATCATGCTGTCTTTCAGAGCAAACTCCTTGCTTCCTCCTGTGGGTAACAACGCAGATTCTCTCTTCTTGCCCACGAATGGAGATAGATTCTCTGCCCGCGGGTGTGAGTAGAGTGGCCATGTCTTGTGCCTCATCCAGTACAGGGCAGGAAGTTTCTCCCGCAGCCTTCCTTGCACAGGCTCTGAGCCATTCACAGCCCTTTGCAGGCACATCTAGAGTGGAGATCCAGGCAGGAGTGGCTTCCAGTCAGCTCTTACCTACACAATAGGTACCTCTGTGTCCCAGCCTATGTCAGGCACCTGTTATCCAGACCTGGGTTCATCTTCCTTTCTGGCCTCACCCACTCATGTACCTGTCATACTTCAGTGGGAGCAATCCTGTCTCAGGCAGATCTGACCTGCCTAATCCCTGTGAAAGCCTAGACTCTGGGGATTGCCAGGCCTCCCTTGTTTATACCCTTGCTCCAATCTGGTCTAGCCCTATGGCCCCCCAGTATGTTGACCTATCCTTGCCTTTTGGGCTACTTTTTCTGGTCTCAGTTCAGCCTAAAATAAATGTCAGCAATGGTGATGATGGCAGCTGGTTGCTGGTTCTTTGCTTCTTCCTGTCAGCCTGACTAAGTATACACCTGTCAGTCGCATGTTGCTGACCCTCTCCTTAACCCCTGAGGATCTTTGTGGCATTTGGCCTCCCCTTTTAGATGAGAACATAGAGGTGCAGAGGGTCTGTGGCTGTGCTGAGGTCTTACAGCTGGCATCAGTGGGAGCTCAGAAGTGCTTGCTTGTCTGTTGGATGTGGCGTCTCATTATGAAGCTGAGGCTGGATTTGAACTCATGATTCTGCCACATACTGGGATTACAGGTCTGTGCCACCACTCCTGCCCTGGAACTGGGGTTTAAACCAGGCCTGTAAAACCCTAGAGTCTAGTCTTCTTGCGTAGTGTATGTGGGGGCCCAGCTGTCTTCTTTTCCTTTTTCCTGTCTGTCATTCACACTTACCAAATGCTATCCTGTGAGCTCTAAGTTTCCACACCTAACCTCAGAGCCCAGCAAGGTTTGCCTTGCTTGGGGTGGGTGTGAAGACCATAGATCCTGCAGGCACGACCATGGACCATGCATGAATAAGGGCTGGTCTGTGGGAAGAGAGTGGAGAGGGCAGCCATACCCAGATGTGCTACAGTCCCTCTGCACATAGAGCCTCCCCTGTGTCATCTGTTGTGATAAGGAACTCATTTACCTGAGCCAGCCTTCGGGCCATCCGCCAAGGGCTCCTGTCTTAGCCGGGTTGTTAAAAGTTAACTGGAGTGTGCATGCTTTTCTAAAGAGACCCAGGATGGAGGAGAGAGAGCTCAGTACACCCAGCTCCACCCAGTAGGGTCTTCCCCTGGACCTTGGGGTCTGGAGGTTTTTGTGGGGAGCTACATTGTATGTCTTCCCATGCCTCCTGTATAGAATGAGCATGACCTGGTATTTTTCACCACTTTCTTCTTTCTGTATGAGAGGCCCTTGGTTTTCTGGGCTTACCCATTCTCTAGTGTCACAGGCAGTCTCCTCCCTCCTGCCATCTGTTTATGCTGTTGAGGACATTCCGTGTTTCCCGGTCTTCAGCTACCCTGGCATCCTCTCCCTGTCCACACGGAGGCTAGCATGTGCCTGCCAGTCTTCAGTATGTTTCTGGCTGTGGTTTTGCTGGGTTGACAAGGTCATGTCTCTACGGCTTCCACAGAGATTGCTAAAGTACCTCCCAGAGGCCGTGCCTGTTAGAAACAAACTGTAAAAATCCTCATGTCTCCACTAGGCCAGTACTGAGTATTAGCAACCTTTAAACCCCCAGCTGGTAGGTGTAGGGACTCCTTTGACTGTGACACTAGCTGCAGCCAGGTCTGGAGCTGCTTCTGTAGCGTGGCTCTCCTTGGCTCTCGGTTCCCAGTGGGCTAGAGGAGCAGAGAACCCCAAAGGGTGGGTCTCTGAGTCTGAAGTTTAGATGAGGCTCTCTAGTTCCCAGGAGGCTTGGAAATAGCCAAGAAGGTATAGCTTCTGAGGTCCTGGAACCCCAAGGGCAGACCTGTCCCCAAAGCTCTTGCTCGGTCCCTGTCCCCTGTCCTGTCCCCTACTCATCTGCAGGGGCTAACATGATAGCTGGATGATTCCCTTTGCTCCTTGAATCCTGATACCAAGGTTGGGCATGCGGTGGTCTGGGCCATTCTTCTTCCCACTCTCTGGATGAGTGACAAGGAGGACAATAGAGTTGGTTGGCTCAGGCTTCTCCTACATGGGGCCATCTCTCTACCCAGTGACCAAGTACCCACAGCAGCCATTCAGGGATTCAGGGCCATCTCTGCACCTAGAGATCATGTGCCAATGGTTGTCATTTGGGGTGATCCCTTCATGCCCTGATCACACATCAGAGGATACCAGCTCCTCATCTCAGTTCTCAACTGGTCCAGAATCAGGGTGGGAATGTGGGTTTCTGCTTAATGGCCCCTCAGCACCCAACAGCCCCCAGAACAGGCTCTGAGTCTGGACATGATCACAAAGGTCATAGGAAGAAGGTATCAAAAAGCATCCCTTGCTAGATGTGGTGGTGCATGCCTTTAGTCCCAACATGGCACAGGCTGAGACAGATGGATCTCTGTGAGTTCGAGGCCAGCCCGGTGTACATAGTGAGTTTGAGGCTAGCTGGAGCTACACAGTGAGAGCCTGTTTCAGAGCAAACAAACAAAAAAAGCAAGGAAAAAAGCCAACAACAACAACAACAACAACAACAAAAACCCTGCCCACCACAGGCTGCATTTTTATGGTAAAAGATAAAAACAAACAAACAAACAAACAAAAAACTCCCCCAAAAACCCTACAGACAGGTTGAAAGGTTAGAACAGTGTGCTGGTAAGATGGCTCAGCAGGTTAAGCATTACCTGCATAAGCCTGACAGCCTGAGTTCAGTTCATCCCTGGAAGGACAGAACTGAGCGCATGAAGCTGATGCTGACCTCCAACCTCTACAGACCCCTCCCCACCTCTCTGTCTCTCTCTGCCTCTGTCTCTCTGTCTCTCTCTCTCACACACACACACACACACACACACACACACACACATACACACATAAGCACATGCACACAAATAAACACACAAACACAACAAAAGACCAGCATAAACCCATGTATCACTATTGATCTAGAAGTTGTTATCATGTATGTTATGTGCATATGCTCACCTACATTAATAGAGGATGTAGAGCTCACACTCCACACACCCTCACTGCAGGTTCACCCTTAAGACTCTCAGTGACGTGGAACTTTCGCTTGCAGTCTCATGTGAAGACAGCATACATGTATATTACATGTGTGTACAGATACACTAAGCATTTTTTCTATACATAGTTCTTGTGATGAAGTTTAGTTTATTTTAGGCAGAGTAGGAAAATAATAACTCATTATAATTGTATCTTATTACAATAATATTTATGTGAATGTGCTGTGTTTGAAAATACTTTGTTTATTTTTGGAATTTTCCACTCAATAATTTCAAAGCCAATCAACTATGGGTGACCAAAACAGCAAAAATCAAACCTGGGGGTAGAGATTCCTGTACCATATGTGATATATCTGTAGGTACACATGACAGTCACACACACACACACACACACACACACACACACGCATACACACACACACACAGAGAGAGAGAGACAGAGAGACAGAGAGACAGAGAGACAGAGAGACAGAGAGAGACAGAGAGAGACAGAGAGGATTCTTTAAGTCAGGCAAAGACATCCCAAAGACTCCCTCCTAAGTACTTTGCTGCAACTCCTCAGGATGATGTCCACGTGATCAGTCATATAGGGCAGCAGTCTCCAGATGGAGAGAGCCTTGTGTGCATAGACACGTTGGGGAGATTTATTAAAAGGTGCTGACTAGACTTATTAAAAGATGCTGACTTACATGGGAATGGAGATATGAGCCTATACCTGCAGTGGACAGAGCTGGGGGGCAGACAAGTCTGCTGGGGAACCCCTTCTTGCTCAGGGATTGGGTTTTCTTTCTTTTTTCTTTTTTCTTTTTTGGTTTTTCCAAGACAGTGTTTCTCTGTGTAGCCCTGGCTGTCCTGGAACTCACTCTGTAGACCAGGCTGGCCTCGAACTCAGAAATCCACCTGCCTCTGCCTCCCAAGTGCTGGGATTATAGGCGTGTGCCACCACCGCCCAGCCGGGGACCGGGTTTTCTAATTGTGTTAAGGCCTTTGCCTAATTGAATGAAGCCCACCCACATCATGGAGACCCACCTCCTTTTCTCAGAAGCCCTCAGTTTCATCACAATCTCACCCAGCCCATGAAAAGACCCTGAAGAATAGCTGTGGCTTTGTTGCAGCACTGGCTGGGTGGTTTCCTCAGCTTGTCCTGGAGCTAGGTTGCGTTCCCTCTGGATGGCTCAGTGAGCTCCAGGTTGGCCCATGTGACCTTAGAACGGCATTATTTTGCCTTCTTTAATAGTAGCCATGCTCCTCAGGTGGTCCAGGTCCCCTCCCTCACCTGGCCTGATACTGGATGCTTTCCCCTTTCTCCCAGAGTGTGGTAATCTGCCATGGCTGTTGTCCTTTCTTTATATCAATGATTTTGGGGAGCCCACCCCACCAGACATCCGTGCTGTTTTAAAAGTTCTTACTAATTACTCTCACCATACAGTGCAGTGTTTTGGATGCAGTCAGCCACATCTGCCCAATTTCAGGCTTGCCTTTCTTTGGAAAAAGTGGTTTGGGGTCCAGGGTCTTGGCATTAGGGAGCTCAGTTGTTAAAGGCCTGAGTTACTCCCTAACCCCATCCCAGAGACTGGGATTGAAAGCAAATGGCCAGA
>JADRCD010149795.1:0-10556 GCA_019843815.1 Montemys delectorum
AAGGAAGAGGTTTCCAAGTCAGTTCCAGCTCAGTTCCTCCAAGTTCTGTGTCCAAAATGTGTGGTGTTTCTTCAAGTACTAGGAGGCGATCAAGGGCAACAGCAACATCCTATATTGTTTTGGGAGTCCCTTGAACTACTCTGACCAACAACAATACAAAGGGAGGTTTCCCATGCCTAGCACTGGGGGTTTTGTTTGATTGTCTATGGTTTGGGGGAGAGCATCATTGTCCCAGATGGGATACTTTCATTACAAAAATGTTCTCAACTGACAAGGCACCCTGTTGAGACCTAGTGGAATCTTGGGTCATAATGGGAGGTCCTGGAATTATTGGAGGCATATTTTCAGAAGGGATTTTAGGATGCCCCTTTAAATACACACTGACCCAATAACTTACTCTTGTGACCTCATGAGGATGAAGCAATGAGACATGGAGCTCATAATAACATGTTATCCAAATAGTTTGATGTGTACAACAGATCCCACCATTCTGTCTCGGTACAGCACCAATCAGCCTTGACAGCTCTGACAGGCTCTGCTACTCTATCTAGGTATGATGCTAGCCAGCCTATACCTGGCTGGTTCCAGGTTTGCTGAATCAACTGGTCCTACCTGCTATAGCAGTGTAGACATGGAATATGTTACCACCACATACCTACCAAGTACTTCCCTCAGGGATACAGCCCACCCCAATGACATACTTCCTCCAACAAGGCCAGCTCCTGACCCTCCAATGCAGGTGGGGGTTCCCAGAGATTCTGAGGATGCTAGCTGCAGGGTGTGGAAAGGGACTTGTGCATCGTGTGCAAGGGCGAAGGAGCTACACTGCCAAGTGCATTTCTACAAGAGATGGTCTAATCAAACCAAATGGCATGTAGGATGAACTGCTCCTATGCTTGCCTGACTTTGTCTAATTACCCAAGTACAGCTGTGTTTCCATGAAATGTGTGCTCACTCCATTTCCTATCATGTCTAAGCATTCGGTTGAACAGACTCTGCTCACCACCATCCCACCTCTGGCATCTCTGGTATTTCCTCAAAGAGTAAGGGGTTTTCAAGGTCCAGTGCACAACATTTATTTTTTTAAATCCGTACACTGCAAGCTTGTCACGTAATTCTGCTTTTCCTAAAATATACACTACTCATGTGGGCTCTGACTTTGACCTTTGGCTCGCTTTTGATAGTTTTTGGTTGTTTATTTTTTTGGAAAGTAATTTATTTTAGTCATGCTTGCACCCCATAATTTTGATTCTACTGAAATCATAAAAAGTATTAGAACATCTTCATAAGACGGTTCCTGTGTGTGTTTGCCTTTAGCCAAGCTTACAGTTTTTCATTGATGAGCTGCTGCTATGGCAATTTTCATAGTATTCAGTCACAAAAGGCATCATTGCATAGAAAATGACATTTCGGTAGGCTCATTTGTCAATGCAGCTTAAAAATCCTCAAGTACGTCTTATTTTGAACTTTATCCTACAATTAATACAATTTGAGACTTCTGTTCCTAGCTATTCTTTACTGTACATCAGTTTTTGCAGACATTTTTACAAGATTGGTTTTGGTTTGGTTTGATTTTTTCCCAGGGCACTAATATCCTCTAGAATATATAACTATGTATAGTTATATAATATATATATATAATATATTATATAAAGAGGATGTATATGTTCAATAAAAAGAAAATAAAAAATAAAACTTTGGCATATGTTGTTTTGATGCTTTTGTAGTTGCTATTGGATCATCCAAATCCCACGGCTTTAAAAGAACACTAACTCTCTCAAAACAGATTGAGAATCAGGACGAAGCTTTGAGGCATTGATATGTCTTCTCCATATTAACTGGTGTGATCTGCATTAGAGACAATGTGTAAATATATAATTTAACAGCATAGATACACGGTGACTTCAGAGAGCTTAGACAAGCAGCCATTTATGATCCTACAAAGGTTGATTTGATATATTTTAAGTAAAGAAAGGTTGAAAGGAAAAAAAGAAAATCAGATTTAAATATGGAGAGAGGATTCCACACAGGATGCTTTCCCAGAAGTTTGCTTTGTGACATCAGGGTATGTACGGTGGGCAGTGCTTCAAGAAGCAGCACCGTAAATCCCTCAAACACCATGAGACTGTGGAAAGTACCACTGGGGAGATGTAAGTGGGGATACTCCCGCCTTGCCCACCTATTATCAAGAGTATCCAAGAGCTGACTCCAAGACAAAACTCCTGGAAGCCCACAAGCAAATGAAAACATGAAATTGGCCTTCCTTAAGTTGTTTCCTCACCCGGGATTCTGAATCGGTTTTCATCAAAGAACAGAAATCTCAACTCAAAAAAATCCTTAGATTATTTTTATTTCTAGCTTCAATGAGCAATTTCATTATCAGCCTGGTAAGGAATCTTATGCCTGTATTCTCCACCTACAACATGATGGTACCTGGGTACCATGATCACCCCAAGGTCATTTATTATTTTTTTAGCTGATTTCAGACTTGGAGTTTATGTGTGCATGCATGCACGTACACACACATATCCCACAAGACCACACACACAAATAATTCCCATTGTGACATGTGTCCATCCATGGGTCTCCCTTGTCCTTTGTCAAGCCTAGGTCTTTGAAACCAGAGCATGGGATTTCATATGATGGATGTAAATGGCAGTCCTGTGAAGTACCCATCCTGGGACTACCATGTTGCTAGAGCATCTGAGAGTGGTGGAGCCACTTGCTACAACAGGGCACTTAAGCACAGCCTGTAGGGCCATGCGTACCGATCCAGTTGGTAATTACTGGAGTCATTTTCTCCAGTCTGGGAGTGAAGTGGTCACAGGGGGCACATTCTGGGTTAGAAAGAAAAGGCTTGTACAGAGACGTAGGCTTTAATCAGGGGACAGTAGACAAGCATTTTAGAAAGTCTCCCCTTGCCTCGCTGTGATGAAGAATAAATGACCCACCAGCAAATGACTCCCTATGCTGCTGCTACAGCTCCCTGGAAATACCCACAATGCTTCTGCCTGGATTTCAAAGATGGTCTGGACCTCACTGTGGTCATTAGTGCTGTAGGAAAAACAGCAGTCGATCAATGGATTGGCTCTGGGGAGATGCTTCAGGGTTTCATCGCTCTAGGCCACAGTTATAATGTTAGTTGGGAGAGGACAGATATTTATGGGCCTCTCCCGTAACAGGAGACGAGAGGGCGGTGGGAAAGTGTAATGGATTGGATTTCCCAGGAGGAGCAAGCCAGTCTGTAACGCAGGTCTTCCTCACTTGCCTCTACCTAGTTCAGCTTTCCCTTAACCAGGCCACTTCGCTCCGTCTGACTCTGCCCCTTGGGTTTCTCCTGGAACCAGACACCTTGAGCTCTAGGCACAGAACAGCCTCGTGCAGGTTCTTTCATCCTCCAGTATGAACCTTTCAAACTCCATGCTCAGGCCTTGGGTACACAGTGTCTATTGAGAAAGGTGTGACTGAAATTTCGAGTGTAAAGAATCCCTGCTGGGCGGTGGTGGCGCATGCCTTTAGTCCCAGCACTCGGGAGGTAGAGGCAGGCGGATTTCTGAGTTCGAGGCCAGCCTGGTCTACAGAGTGAGTTCCAGGACAGCCAAGGCTACTCAGAGAAACCCTGTCTCGAAAAAAAAAAAACAAACAACAACAACAAAAAACAAAACAAAACAAAAAACATTGGTGGATTAAACTTTACATCTGTGATTCCATCAGTGGACTCAGAGATGTTCTTTCATTGTAGATAATTTATCCTGAATCATTTATGACTCTGGAGCACATGGTTAGTGACCTGTTCCTGAGTAGACACTGTGTCCTGTGACTAGAAAGGGTCCTTACTTGCGACGTTTACTAGGTAGGCAGTTACTGGGGATGATTTTAAACCCAATAGAAGAAGGCACCCCACAAGGGCTCATAGACACTGCAGGCTCTGTCTACTTTCATTGATGACCTAGGAGATGAGAAAAGTCTTTAAAAACAAATATTAAAATTCAACAGTGTGATTCTCCTCAGTGTGAAATCCACTAATCACCCTTGCAGAAGGCCCCAAACCCACAGGGCCTACGAAATATTAACTTAGCATTTGCACTTTCATTTAGCATGTGGCTCAGATTCTCATTAGCATTTATGACCATGAAGTGAATTTAATTTGTTTCTATTCATAAGAAAGAGGACAGAATTTGAAGGTTTGCTTTGCTACTAAAATTATTATTGACCAATTGCTAGCAGGGGCAGAAGTGGATAGAAAAAGTGCAGAACATCAGATTTTTTTTCCGGGTTAATTATCTTGTCAGAAGCCATGGTCCATGACACACAGGGCTCCTGTCAGAGTAGATTTATGAGCAGATTATGATATGCCCGTTACCTCTTGATCACCACTACACAGCATGTGCCCAAGAAGCAGGCTCTTTCTAAGAACTACATTATTTATGACAAATTCAAACACTAGAAATTTAAAGGCTTTAGTTATGCCAGAAAGGGTGTCAGAAATCCTGTTTATCTCAAACATGGATTTTCCTCTTCAGAGTATAATTTCCAAAATCAACTTTCAAGGAGGAAAACTCTATATTGATTTATAAGTTTAGAGGATTCAGTACAAGGTTGGTTAAATCTATTTTTTGGACCTGAGGTAAAGGATAACAGTGTAGAAGTGGGAATGGGTGGTGGGTACTGTGAACCTGGTAGTAATCAAAGAATAGAGAGACAGACAGAAGGAAACAGGGACACCGTACACTTCAAAGGCACACCAACAGCAATCCACTTTCACTAAGCAGGGCCCATCTCCCATCATCTCCAAATGAGAGCATCAGAGTATAAATATACTGATGGACCAGTCTATTCATGAAGTATGCGATTCATTACTTATCATTTTATAACATATAACAGGAACATTAAAACCTATCCATTTTAAAAACCTTATTGGAATATAACTGGCATATGTGAAATATAAAGTTTATAAATTTAACTGATGTATGCACCTGTAAAATCAACAACATAACTAATATAATCAAGGTTTGAACCCTGAGACCTCAACTTTCTTTGTGTTGGTTAATTCTGCATGCTAACTTGGCTGGGCCAGAGGCCAGCATTATTCTGAACCTTGCTTTAACAGTAGTTTTGTAAATGAACTGAGTGTGTAGATGAGTGGACTTCAGCTTGCTTGGCTCTCCACTGGCTTTTGATCCCATGGGTCCCACGTCGTGTGAGCCAATTCAGTAAAATAACTACTCTTAACGTGCACCATGGTTGCTGTGTCCTCAATAGACACCCAGCTCCCTACCCTGCCTCCATCCAGTCTCATGGTGGCTCCCATAGTGGCTCCCAGGCAACTGTTGGTCTATTTCCCATCACTACAAATGATTTCATATCTTTTAGAGTATACAAATTAAGAGCGTGTCTTCTTCATTTAATCTCAGAGTCATGAGGTTGGTATCTTGGCTGTTAACCCATTCATCTGTATGTGACCATTTCAGGGTTTTATTTTCTAGATCATGTCTACTAGAAATAAAATTACTGTAAATATTTCTGTACAATTTTTGTATTGAAACATGGTTCTGTGCCTCCTGGGAAAAGCAGATACGTATGGCATTGTTGATATATGGCTATTGATATCTTAATTCAGTGCTGCTCCTTCATATTGTAATAGAAAGACCAGAAACCCAATTTCTTCTTCTTCTATACTTCTGTCTCTTGGCTATGATTAATTTCATTCCTAGAGTTTGGTGGAATGCTTTCATGACTATTTACAGGTGTGTCTTTCAGCGTCTAAAGAAAGAAAATCTGTACTCTCAAGCTTTGAAATATAAGCTTATTTTCATGTGAAAAGTATAATGGTTTATATTCTGTATAATCTAAAGTCCACAAAGAATAGAATAAAATTCCCTTTGATGGAAGAATAGAATTAAGAGCTCTTTGTGGATGTCAAATATTCTAAATCTATGTCTCAGTCTAAAAATAGATGAAGCTATTTTGTTTTCTGTACGAAGAGCTCTATGGTTCACTGTGCGACTTGACTTGACAGTGGTAAATTGGCTTAAAAACTGAGAAAATTAAAAGCTAAGAGAAATACCATTGAAATACAGATGAGCGTACACACACACATAGAGAATTACCTGGAGAATGATGAGGTGACATGCTAACGGAGCCACTGTTAGCATGTTTGCTTTTCTACTTTATTCTTAGATTTTGATTTGTTTGTCTGCCTGTGTGTCCAGGTCATTTGCCACCAGACCAGATCGTCACCATTAGCAATCTTATCTTTCATAATCTCCCTTGGTGGCAGGTGTAGTGAATCAGAAAGAAAGTATATTGAGAAAGAAGGCATCCTGAGACAGTAAGAGAAACATTATTTGAAGTGGTATTATCATTGCTCTATAAGCAAATCCCTGTGTTATCTCCAACGATAAAAAGATCATTTTAGCATAAATAAAATAAAGTCAATCAGTTACTGAGCCTCAAGGCACTATCAGATAGGAGTAGTAATAAATCAGGCTGATGGCCTTACAACAACCCTGGATTTTTCTTGCTAATCAAATAAGATCAGAACCCAGCTATCACTGCAGGAGAAGAGCCAGATTTAATTAGCTTATCCAACAGTGTCATTTAGTAAATCAAAAACCTTTGAAAGGTCAATGAATCTTGTCCTTATCATCATATTATCTCCCATCACTAACGAGGTACCATCAACCAGCCCCTCGGTGATGGTCATTTTGCTGTCTCACCACAGCCCACACTGAATAGTGACACTACCACTTTAGAAATGGTCCTGCTCTGAAAAGTCTATTCATTTCCAGTTCTGCCTTAAAACACCTTTAACCATAGAATTCGTCAGCATCAGTACCCATCACAAATTCAGCAACTTATGACAAGTCTTACCAGTGTAACATTGAGCCACGAAGCGAGACTTGCCTCCCAGTGTATATCTTCCTAAGTAAGAGGAGAGACACAAGCACTTGGGAATTCTGATGGGGGTGTCAGACTGTGTTTAACTGGTTCACTATAGTGTATGTGAAATCGGAGTTCAAAAGATAGAGAGGCCACAGATGAGGAGGGGCAAGATGCCTGGCCTTTGAGGCATATATATAAACAGCAATGTGGAAGGGAAGCTGCAGGAGAGAAGAGAGAACAGTAAGCCAGGTGACTTTGTCAGAGCTTGTCTCCATGGCAGTGACCAGCACACCTTCTTTGTCCACAGATGGTGTTGATAGATCAGTGGCTCAGCTAGCAAAGCACATGTCCCATAAGCATGGGGACCTGATCTGGGCCCCTCATAATCCATGCTGAAAAGCAAACTACGGTAGTTAAATCTTGTAATCCCAGCCCTGGGGAGGTAGAGACAGAAGGACTCAGGAGAATCAAGAGCTTATTGGCCAGAGAGCGTAGTGAAATCAGCCAACCTCAGACCAGTGAGAGACCCTGTTTTAAAAACATCAGCTTAGACGTCTCCCTGGCAACAACATCTGATGTTGGCCTCTGTCCTCCACACATACCCAGGGTGCATGCATACATGATAGTAATAATAGTAAATGTGTAAGCCATAGCATGCACAGTGTTAGCATTGTCCAGTGAGCTGTTTTTCACACGATTATTTTTCATATATCAACTAGCTCAGTCCTCAAGAGTACCCCCCCCACACACAAATCCTTTAAATGGTTTAAGTGGCACAAACGCTTTAAGTAAAGCGAACCCAACGTCAATCAGCAATTAATAAGATCAAACCCGATCCCTCCTCTCCTTTATCTAGGAGAACACACAGCTTGCCTTTCTTCCACAGTTTCTATAGACAACATGGATTCTAACATGCCAGGTTAAACAGTGTTGATCTGTAGAGCAATTGACAAGAGTATTGGATTTTCATTGTTCTTGATCTGAAATGCCAATGTGAGATGCTCTCTGTTGGACTCAATCGGCAGGAAACATCCTAAGCAGGCGATTACATGGACGCAGAGAAGGCAAATCATGCTAACTGACAGCCATACTAGAAACTCCCGCCAGACCCTTGCATTTAGTAGCCACTCAATGCTAATTCTTCCCAAAGCCTCATCTCTCATGTGATATCTTTGTCCAAACAGATAAGGAACTAGAATTTCTAATAGTTTAATTTCCCAAGGTCATCATAGAAAGTGGACTTGGAAGCTTCCTGTGAATTCTAAAAACTTTGCCAATATGTAGGTTATATAACCTCTGGGTTCAGTGAGGTACATGAATTCCAAAGGCTCCCAGTACTAGCCTACAGGTGAGCCCTTGAATACATTTAATTGTCAGAGGTAAGAACAACTGGAAGGGCAGCATGCTGGCAAGTGACTGCATGCCCCGTAGCATTCATGTGCTACAGTGATGTGGATTGGAAAAAGCATGAAGCTCTTGCACTATATATGACCATTGAATTGACAGAGCCACACATGGTAATGACTTGTGAAAGCTATGAACCTCCAACATGTCGATGACAAAGTAGATGTGGACAACTGCAGACATGAGTCACTATAGAAAACACCATGAAAAACCAAACATGCAGTCCTATTCAGGGGAATTCTGTTGATCCTCTCTGTTCAGCTTATATTTAAGAAAATTCTTAGGCTGATAAAGATATGTGAACCAAAAGATCTGATGACAAATATAAACTCATGATTACATATCAGTTTTTTAATTTGTCAAGGTTATGCATTTATTTAACATATATTTTCTCTGGAAAGCTCACTAAAGGGACAGTCTTCCTCCTAGGAAAACCTCTATTCATACAAACACACACACACACACACACACACACTCTCTCTCTCTCTCTCTCTCTCTCTCACACACACACACACACACACACACACACACACACACATAATTTTTGTTCTGGAGAAGTTTCTTTACTTACTAATAGATGAGAAAATACACGGGTCTTGTAATAGTTTCTTTCGTACTTATATGTCAAAATATTCGTAGCCCTTTTAATTACATATTATATTCCTCTAATAAATGCATATCAGATTTAACTTTTTTTTTCAGTTTCTTCCAGGATGCAGCTCCTGCAAGGCTCTCTCCATGCTCCAGTGGGTTGTCCTGCACCGATACACATACAGGCAGCACAGAGTGGACTCACTCGGAAACCACATGATGTTGAGAAGAAAATAGGTGTAACTGGAGGGTGGGGAGTAGAGTAATCTCATCAAGACACATTGTATCCATGTATGAAATGCTCAAGTAACAAAAGATTCAGTTGCTAAATAAAGGGGTATGGTGTAAAAAGAATCTATGTAATATAAACAAAAAGCACAAAGCAGCATGGGTTTGCAAGATATGAGGGAGTAGGGTTTCCCAACCTTGTCTGGAAGGGTTGATGAGGCAGATGTCTGAGGAAGGGTACCTCTTTCTGTCTGAGCAGAGCCATGCCTCCCACTGCTGGCTTGTGCTCTGTGTGGAGCCCTGAGGACACAATCTGAAACAGCCTGTGCGCAGATGGCCAGCTAGAGAGCACCACCTGAGGACAAGCACCTTCTGGAAGCTTCAACATTAGCAACACAAAGAGGAAGCTGTGAGAAGATGGAAGTACTTTGGAACTTCCTCTTTGAAATGGAGGTGATGGGGTTTCTGTAGTAAGCAGCTCTCACCCTAGGAAGCTGCTCTCCAAGGCCAGGGTGTTTCCCTGTGGTACCTTGCACACTGCTAGCCGTTCTGTTCCATTATCAGCAGTTTGTTTATCTGTGAGAACACACTTCTGTGAAGTACTGTCAAGAGTCTGAATGACAGTGAGAAAATGTATGGGGATGTGAGAGAACAGTGCATATGGAGTTGAGTGACAAGTTCGTAAAGGAAACCCTAAAATATAAGTTCCTGGCCAGAATTTTCAATGACTGCCTAATCCAGGCGGGCCAAGCTGTCTGTTACCTGGGTTCTTGTCCCCTCTTTTGGGAGGGGCTAGTGATAGGCTATCCTTCTGTATGGAGCCATCTCTAGCTGACATCTGTCATCTGTCAACCACTTAACTATAATGATGGGCAAAGTTGCAATCCGCTGTCAATGGGCCATATGGACTGATAGTAAACGAACAGACTGTAGCCACATCTCATAGATGCAGGACTTATACAGGTGAGCCAGCATGCTGCTCGCTACTGGGTGGGTTGGAGCCCTACGTATGTGCTGCAGAGAAAAGCATGTGAAGGAGGGTCAAGCATGTGACTCCAGAAGCATCTTGTCTTAACCTTTATCACAAAGCTGACAGGAATAAATAAACATACAAATAAATAACTTTTAATGACAACAGATTTGTGGGGTAAGCATGGAATGGGAGAAGAGCTGGAAACATACTTCCATGACAGTCATAGACACTAGCCCCAGGAAGTAACTTATGGTGACATAAGTGTCACCAGGAAGGTAGTTTGTGTCCTTATTGAAAGCTAAGCACTTCTGGGAGCAAGGCTCACAAAATCCTAGAGTCCATTGTGTACATCAGCGAGTTTTCAAGTAGATTATTTGAAGTAATAATACAAGAAGATTTAAAGATATTCATTAATTAGAGTTGTGATCTAATTTTAGTATCAAGTCCATGTGTTCCTACAACTTTAGATTTTTTT
>JADRCD010149799.1:0-15417 GCA_019843815.1 Montemys delectorum
ACAATGAACAATATGCTAACAAAATTAATTAAAGGAAGGAAGTTCTGTGAATGGAAAAAGAATGGTCTATTAACTGTATAATATTTTACTTGAACCAAGAATATTACCTAGACTAGGATGATAACATTGGATCAATAGCATTTTAGATAATTTTCAGTGAATATTATTCATTTATATTTTTGTCCCAAGGAAAAGAAATATAAGAACTAATGAGGTAGGATACTACATTCTGCCATGAGTTCCAGGTATACAGTCATGCCATGATGCTGATTAAAAGTACAGTATCAAATAACTAAAAACTGATTCAAAGGACTTTTTTTTTCCTGTCCTTTAAAAACTGAACCTCTTATTTTCTTGAAAGACTACATGTCACCTAAGTGGGCTCAGCGCGGTTTCCTTGCTTCAATCACATTCTGATATGCCTACAGCAGATACATTTGTAGAACTGTTACTGCTAAACACAAAATCGCATTATGTTGTGGTAATAAGTTCAATCAATTCTGAAGTAATCTCTTGAGCACAGACTCGGGTCTCTTAGTGTCCTCATTATTACTTCTAAATCATTTTGGTTTTCTTTTAACCTTCCTTTGCACTACCAATCAGCCAAGTGTAGGAAATGAGATTCATTTTTTTTCCTTTGATATACTGTGCACGAAGGTACACCACTATCACATTGTTATAGCAAGGATGAACAATTGCTCTTTTTCTGAGAATAGTAATTCAAGATGTGGTTATTTGAGTGGCTATGGAGACGAATAATGAATTTTTCAAATGCTTAGATTCTATCTTCTACTCTAAAAAATGTTTAACTCAGCTCTGTATTCTGAAAAAAAAAAAAAAGCGCAATATCATTCACTTTAGAATTGACTAGCCATAGTTTCAACAAATGCTCATAGACCTCCTAAATAGTAAGAAGTAGACAATCAAAAATCACACAAATTGAAATAAACATACCCAACTTGAGGAATGAAACACTGCCTGGTGTTTGATACCCAAAGAATCATAGTTCACTAATTCCTAGATTATGGTTTATTTGTAGCTAAAATTGATTTTATTTATAGCTAAAATTGTCAAGAATCATTGACTATTGTTACACTATGTCAAATATTTTAATAACAATGTTCCTTGTAGAAAAAGATTCAGGTTATTTCTTACTAATAATGTAATGTATTGTATCCCTCATTCTTAACATCCAATCACAACATTTTATCTTGAAAATCATTCAACCATAACCAAAGATATTTCTATTTATATATGTATTTTCTAGTTGACAACGAAGTAGATACATTTACTTAGTTTATGCGACATCATCTATTCTGTTTTCAAATTTTTATATTACTATAACATTTTACATAAAATTTAAATATATATTAGATATTTAACTCTTGCTATATATTGTTGGTATATATGCATCAACAGAATAAATTTAATTCCATGTGTTGTCATTTGATGGCCTCATTATGACACCTTTATTTCTATTTACTTCAGCTTCCTCGTCATACTTCATTTTCTCCTGTATCCCAAGGACACATGTTCAATCATAGTTCCTCAATGCTGTTTTTTTTCTTATCTCTTTGTCCTGATCATTTTACCCTAATTTAACAATCAAAACAATTACCTCCCATTTTTGTGCTGAATTGAAGCAGTGACAAATAAGCTACAGGGTAAAAACAAATGGGCAGACAAGAGTCATTGCCATTAATACTGGGAAATTTGGAAAAATGAACAAAAAATAATGTGTTCGAGAGCACAATCATTCTTGTCTTTTATTTTTTTAAGAATCTAAGTATACTACATCATTTATTAAAATGAAATCTTCATAATATTTTCCCTCCTAATTTGCTTTGAAACCTAAATACAAACACATACAACACATGATATACTGACCACAGTTAGTTGATCTTGGATGAAGGGCTGTAGTTTAGTATTGATAAGGTTATTGGTGCTGACGGGTGAAAGAGTAAGCATTGCAAAGTGGAGCAAAAGAAGTGACCTAACGCCACCCCTCTTTCTGCTTTATTACACAAAAGCTCTTTGACATACTCATAAACAGTAGAGTTGGGGACTTCTGTCTCCTTCAAATGATGTTAAAAGCTAGGTGAGGAATGGCTACAAGAGATTAAGATGTTTAAGATGTAGTTACACAGAGCACTGAATAATGGTTTTTCTATTAGTCTTCTGTGCATTGAATATTCTTTTTTTATTTGTGTAATTTTGTTTACATATTTTGCCCCCCTTCAACTTTTGACTGTGATTTTTCTTCAGTCTGTTGGAGCCCTGGCTGTCCTAAAATATCTGACCAAATACAACTTCTAAATGAAGCTTTTCTAGATCCAAATATGGTCTTCCTATTCCTTTAGTATCCCATGGTGACCACTATCTCATCTCTACCCCTTCAATCCTTTGTAAATTCTAACTTTAGAAATATAACTGGGATCTGAGAATAGCCACTCAATAAATATTTATGGACCTCAGCATTCTCATTGATATTTAAGGGGATATATGCTAACATTAAATCTGAAAGTGTTTTATATAAAAAGGTTAGTATGAAAGCTACATTTATAAATTTGATATTTACATTTGTATATTTCAATTAAAATTTTACCATTAACTTATCAGCTCTCTGTTGCATACTAGTCAAAGCAGAATTTCTTTTTTTATAAAATAACTGTTCCTTTTAGACAGCCAAAACCCCTAAAGTTTCCTTTCAACTTAGCCATCAAAGAGCAAAGACATTCTGCAAACAGATTGAGATATTGGTTTCTAGTAAATTTGTCTTGCCATTTATTATATAACATTTTTATGAGAGTAGAGGCCATATAATTTTTATGGCAAAATTGATACTCTATCTACAGTTTTCCCATTCTATACAATTTTTTTCTAAAATCTAGAAGAAATTATCTAGCATTTATTGTCTAAACTCCCATTACTAATATCACATAGTATCATTTTTGTCCCTAACCTGTAAATTAATATATGAATTTCAGTCATAAATTCCTGTTATATTCCCTTTTTGAAAAAAATTAACAATGATGAAATATTTTATAAATATGACTTTCCAGAAAATGTCTATAAAGGTTCTGTCTCAAGAACATATCTTGCCAGGCAGAAGTGTAGGGCTTTAACCGCAGCCCTCTGAAGACAGATGTAGATGGATGTCTTGGTTTGAGGCCAGCTTGGTCTACAGAACATCTACGGCTATACAAAACAATAGCCCTATTGGTAAAACAAAACAAAACAAAACACATTTCAAAAACAAAATCCATTGTCAAAACTCTTATTAAAACACTGAAAAAAAATAATTCTTAAGATTTTTAAGCTATCATGGACAACTTGAATTTAGTAAATATAGAGAATGCTGCTAAAAGTTTTCAGGTTACATACCTACTTTGAAGATGAGAAAAGAGATATGAGCAGACATGGTTATATATGGAGCTGGGGAGAATTAACAATCAATTTGAATCATACCATTTGTTTGGATAAAGGTAGAGGTAACAAAGAATTTGTGAAGGAGGGACAAATAAAAGTTACATAAATTGATATTAAACTTCTGTGGTCAACATTTTACTTTTCATTTAAACTGGTCAGAAAAATTTTGGTGATAATTTTGTTAAGTGAACATAGTTATCCATGATAACCCTGTTAAGACACCATTTACAGCAGAAACAGGCACCAAAGGCCCCCGAGCTGTAACTGAATGCTCGCTCGGTAAGCACTAGCTTTCATCATACCAGAAGGCACTTTCTAAATCTTCAAAGGAGGAGGCAGCCAACAGTCCGATCCAGCTATAATGCCTATGAACCGCATCGATGATCAGCACCGCTCTGTGTGTGAAGTGGTCACACGCATACTTTGGCAGTAAGAACCTCCTGTCTAATTAGACTTAAGACCCACTCAACTAGAGGGATATCAGGCCTCGTACTGGAACTCTAGCTAGTAAAACTTTAGTAGTAAAACCACAGTTATTGAACAAGAATCTACAACTAGTTTATTAAACCTAAAATTTCCTATCGTAGTATGTAAACATACTCTTCAACCCTAAACAAGAAAAGTTCTCTTTACAACAAAGACCATAACAGGAAAACTACAACCAATGAAAATACAGAGCTATGGAGCCCAGTATATGCTCCCATACCTAACCTCTGCAGAGAATGTCACAGAAGTGCAAAAGGACAGATTTTTTTTAAGAGCCAGAGTATCAGGGGCTTTGTTGGTGAGAGCAAATATCTGAGTAGAATCATAAGCTAGACCCATAAAGTCTCACTGTGACTACCAGAACATGAGCTGAAGAAGAAGACCAATAAACATGCCAAGATGCATGGGAACAAATCTACAAGACCTCGACCCTAGACAAAGAACTGAATAAAGCTTGAAATGAGAGAGGTGGCCTTCCTCAGAGAATAGGAATGAATGAATATATGTGTGTGTGAGAGTGTGTGTGTGTGTGTGTGTGTGTGTGTGTGTGTGTGTGAGAGAGAGAGAGAGAGAGAGATAACAATTGATTTAAAAAAGGAGGACATGACTTTGAAGGAGATTAGTGTCTATGAAGTGTGTGGAGGCAGGTCAGGGAAAGGAAAACTATTGACTGCCATTAAGCATAGCAGCTACTGTAACATTTATGTCTATACATTGGTTTTACTCCTTTTAACACTAGACAGTCATAGTTATACAGTGCATATTTATTTGGACTTTGGCTACTTTTACTTGATACTGTATATGTGAGACTTGCCCCCAGGGTTGTGGAGAGGGCTCCATTATATGCATATAGACTCGCTTGTGTTCCATTGTATGCATTTAGATTCACTTGCACGTTCTACTGCTGATTATTTCTCACCTGTGGGATAGTAACAATAGAAATGTCTATAAAAATTCTTGGAATTTATTCTTCACAAGCATATGCTTCAATTTCTATAAAATAAAAACTGTAGGAACTAAGAAATAGATATCTCATCTTTAGTAGGTATTGCATACTTTGCATTTTAGCCAACCAGCACAGAGTAAGAAGGGAGGAAAGTAAAACTAAGGCCCAAAGGCAAGACAAAGGAGACAAAAGAGTGTACCAAGATTGGTCATCTGGATTGACAAGGTTATTATCCACTCTAGCCTGAGTGGGAATAACTGGCAATCTACTAATAATACCTTTCTAGCAATTTCAGCCTCTGACTTTTGAGTATACCTCTCTTGTAAAGCTAATAGTCTTTATCTGTTTGTTATAAGGTAAATTTAGGATGAAAATTTGACAAGTGGATCACTACCCATGACCAAAACATGCAACCTTGGTACTAAGGCTCAGGAAAGGATTAAGAGAATGAGCAAGAGAGGAAGAGGGAGAGGGAGAGGGAAAAGGAGAGGGAGAGAGAGGGAGAGAGAGATTAAATTTGTATGAATAAAAATCTAAATCCAAATCATACTGGGAGGTGTTTTAATTTTTGTTTCAATAAATCTGTTTTAACATAACCCACATGCTATAAACTACCTTTCCATACCTATTCTCACTTTTCACAATGATTTCTTTGACACAAGGAATCCTAGCCTGCAGTCTGGGAAATGTTCGAAATTGAGAACATGGTCTTCATTTTTGTTGGCCCAGATATATGCTTTAACACTTCAAACACTCTTTTAACATATCTCTCACTGTATCAAAAATAACTCTGCTCAACCACAAAGAAATCTGAGAGCTCAGTCAGTCAGCAAACCCATATGTGAGTGAGACAGAAACGCAATGCATAGTTTACAGGACAAACTACAGATCAAAGGAAAGTCAATAAATAACATTGCCTTGAGTAAGCCTTCCATTTCTTTGAGGATAAACATTAAATAGAAATGCTTTGAAATGAAATGCTGCAGACACTTGCAAGTAATTTATGATAAAATAATATGTAAATTTAAACTCCCTGGTAAAAGAAAGTTATCTTTTTAAACATTGAATTTTAATATTTAATAAAAAAACAATAATCAAACATTTTAAAGAACTGTAGGGTGAAAATAGAGTTTTTTCCCCATCAATGCAGATATATAAATATTGACATGCAAAATTGCTTAGATTTTAAAATGCAAAGTAGCCAAATTTTACTGTTAGAGTTCATTTATTATTTTAAAAAAATATGTTTTTTTTACTTCAAATGAAAGCAAGAACAATTGGATTATTAATGATATACGATTGAGATTTTTTTTTAACAAAAAGCCAAAATATTTTTCTGAATTACAGAAATTTAATTGTGAAATCTAACTTTATTTCAGAGTTTTGTCAGCAGTGGTTTGAATTCTTCTTAAGGATCTCCAATTCACAATGGTTTCTTCCATAAAAATTAAGTAGGGAAGAATTTCTTTTCTTCAGAGATCAAAGCTCAGATGTCCTTTCAAGTTACTTTGAGAAAGTGATCAATCACGTCACATCCATCCTGTTCTTGGCATCTGTAGAAGCTAGCAAAAGAGAGATAGTTTTTCAAGGTAGGATTTCAATGTTAAGGTTTTGTTGCTGTTGTTCTTGTTGTTGTCTATTGGATTTTTAGAAAAATTAATTGGATACTGTCAATGTTAAAAAGTAAAAACTTCCTAATTGCTGTCTTAAGAAACCACAACCTAAACTCTATTATCCAGTTTGACCAATATTTTTCAGAGCTCAAGTGTTCTTTCCAGATTCTCTTCAGTGTTGTAATTAAGTTGTGCTTTCACAATAATTCCTTAATACCTCCAATCTAAAATGATTTTGGATCTGTTATGTTATGTAGTTTAAAAGAAAACTACAACAGTAATTTGGTTATAACTCAGGAATCTCAAAATGAATATACCAGCCCTCAAGATGTATAGAGCAAAGGCTCCTTAGATAGAAATGAGCATAATTCAAAATTCTCTATTACCATAACTTCACTTTAATTAACTTTGATCTTAAAATTTATGACACATATCATTATCTTCTGTGTTTTTTAAAATAACTACCTATATTAATAATTGGAGAATTTGATAAACACACTGGTCATATTCACCATCCATCTCCAAACTCTTCCCAGACTATTCCATCCCATAAAATCATACTTCCTTTTTGTTTCTATCAAGGTTAATTTTGTTCCTCAAGCTTTTCTGAGTGTGTGTTCTTAATTGGAGCAAGGTTGACTAATCAGAAGTGACATTCTTAGGGAAAACTGATCTGTCTTCTCACAGCAGTTAAGGATTGCCTGTAGCCACTCAGCTAGGCTTGGGACTTCCTGTCACAATCCTGCCTCTAAGCTAAGACTTGAACTGCCTTCGGTTTCCACTGGCCTTGTACGTGTAGTCAAGCTGCTGTGAGTTTATAAGTGCATGCAAACGCTCTGCTGTTTATAGAAGGCATTGCTTCCTTGCAACTGTCCCTTTCTGGTTCTTTACAGCTTTCTGCTTTCTCTTCCATAGCGATCCCTGAGCCTTGGGAATAGGGAGTATTTTATATTGTCTTTTTAGGGCTGATCATCCTGCTGTCACTTACTTTCTGCCTTAGCTACTTGTGAGTCTCTGGGTTGATCATTGTCTACTGCAAAAGAAGCTTCTCAGATGTGGATTAGAAGTGCCTTAATCTGTGTGTATAATGATATGTAATTTGATGTCTAATTAGCAGTAAAATATGTTTTACGACCAGCAAAACAATAACAGTAGATTCTTTCCTAAGGCCTACCACCTGTCTAGCCATACATTCTTGATCCAATTGCAGTGTAAGGTATGAATTTTATCTTCTTGAGCAACCCTTAAATCAGATTATAAAGTGGTGGTTTGCTCCCATGATATGGTGCCAAAATTTCATCAGTTGGCATATCTTGTCAGGACAGTTTTTATTGCAGCTTAAAAGGTTAACAGCTAGATATGACTAATGCTTACTCCCACAGTAACATGCATAGCACCTTCTAGCACTACGAAATTCCTGGCAGGGAAACACTTCCAGGTCAGTACCAGCTTTGTTTCTCCTTGTGCTATGACTCAAGTCTGTGGTGTTATCGGTAATAGACTTTTACTGTCAAATTCTGGAGACAATCAGGATGTTTGGAGAGCTTTATGACCTCACTTTTCAATAGCTCCAAGTGCAGTAACTCATCTCCGACACTGGGCTTTTTACTTGTTAGCCTTTCGGATTTAATAGGGGCTCTCTTGCCCCATTATAGAAAGACTCCATTTTAACTCTTAATGTTTGAGTATAGATGTATACTCCAATACTTAATTTTCATATGATTTTTTAAAACACATGTTTAGTGTTATCTCAGGGAATGAGACTTGAGAGGACCCTCTAGAAAGTACCAGATACCCTGGAGGTGAGACACTCTCAAGACTCACTGGAAATGACCTTAGCCAAAATGGCCAACATTGGGAAAAGAGAACTCAAAGAGTACACCTCCAGTAGATAGACAGGGACTGAAGTAGAAGAACAGGGTTAATAACTCACAATCAAAATTCCTGAGCCAGAATTGTTCCTGTCTAAAAGAACAGCAGGGACAAAAGTAGAAAGGAGACTGAAGGACAGGAGATCCAATGACCAGCCCAACTTGGGAATCCATCTCATGGGGGAGGGGGTGTACCAAGTTCTGACACTACTATGCTTTGATGTGCTTATAGACAGGAGCCTAGCATGGGTGGCTGTCCTCTGAGTGCCCCTACCAGCAGCTGACTGAGACAGAAGCAGATACTTACACCCAACCATTGGACTGAAGTCCCCTATGGTTGAATTAGGGAAGGATTGAAGACGCTGAGGGAAGAGCATCCCCATAGGAACACCAGAAGTCTCAACAAATCCAGACCACAGGGAGCTTCTAGAGACTGAGCCACCAACGAAGAGCATACACTGACTGGTCTGAGGCCACTGGCATATATGTAGCAAAAGTCTACCTGACCTGGCCTCTATGGGAGAAAATGCACTTAATCCTTGTGAGACTTGAGGCCACAAGGAATAGGAAGGCCTAGTGGGGAGAAGCACGCTCTCAGAGACAAGGGGGAGGAAGAATGGGATGAAGAACTGTGGGTCAGGGGGACACAGGAGGCAACGACTAGAACATAAATAAAATAATTGTAATTAAAAGTACATATATGCATGCATGCATACATACATACAAATGATTAGTTGTTTTCCCTCCTAGTTTTTTTCTACTTCACCCTTCATCCCCATACAGATTTATCTCTTCCTGAACATAATTCCTTTCAATCTTTATATCAGTATTTTCTATCTACCCTCCCTTGAAAATTCCTCTCCATGAATTCTTAATAGTTTCCTGACTCCTGTGGGTATCCAAAAGGAAAAATATAAGGAAAGTATCAAAGCTAACATCTATCAGTGATAAAAATATACATGATATTTGTATTCCTTGGCCAGAGGGGTTTTATTTTGTTTTCTTTTTCTTTTTCTTTTTTTCCTTAAAATAACCAGGATGCTTTTGATAGCATCTGAGTTCAAGGAAATATTGCAGCCTCATGGGTTTGTTTATGAGGTTCGTTTTGTTCATGGCATGATTAAGTAAGCAATGCGACACATGAACATATATTTGAGAGGACAGCTGTTGCAAAAGGTGTGCTCTGTTTCTGTGCATCTGAGTATGTACATGTGTGCTGCACTTAAGAATGTTAGTGGAAGAAGCATCAGATAATTCTATGCAATTGAATTAGTTTTTTGAATAAAATTTTATCAAAAATTTCATTAATGTCACATCTTTGCTGTGTTACTTCCCATTAAATGCATATCATAATTAATATCAATAACTAGAACTACTTTTCAGTATAATAGCTAGTGACTTAGTGAAGTGGTTTAGCCACTGATTAATTTGAGACTCTTTGAAGTGGTTTATGCCATCAATTCTACTTCCTAGTCTTATATGGAAACTTCTGAACTTATTTCACATGGGACATATAAAGATATTTATACAGGACAAAGAGAAAGCTGGAAAATTTTGAATTTCTGCAGGCACACTGGTGAACTATATATACCATAGAATTAATTTTAATAATTAAATTATATATACCATGCATATAAAATAAAAGTCTGGCTTTAATGATAAATCACATTTCTAAATGTCTTATTTGGACAATTTTTTTAAACTACCACAAAAAGATTGGTAAGGTTTTTGATTATATAGCAAATTTCTCGCTAACTATATTCAGATTTTGAGTTAACTGAGCAAACATTTATCACATCCATTAAAATAAAAACAAAAAGACTTCCTTACTTTTGCTAAGCATCGAAACATGTTTTGTCTCTTTTATGCAACTTCAACTATGACCACTTTGTACAAATAAGAATTCTAAAATCCCCTTCTTGAAAAATGAAAAATCAAAATTTCTGGTGATTAAATAATTCTAAAGTTTTTCACTTTTATTTTTACATCAGATACACCCAGCTCTAAAGAGAGCTATTTATTATTCTTCCACCTTCTCCTTAAGGCTTCTGTAAGTTACAGGGAAAATGATCTGAGGCAAGATAAAATCCCCACCCTCTCTACATTATTTTCATTGAGTTCAGGACCACGTGTGCACCACTTTCTCATGAACACTGCAGATGTTTACTTAAAGTATAACAACAGTGAATTATGTCCAAATATACTCAAAATAAGTGTTCATATAAAGTAGAGTTCATTCTAACTCTCATTGTGAGAAAAAGAAACTTGTCAGCCAAACTTACAGCAGTTTAGAAATATTCTTCCAACAAAATATAAGAGAACTAGGCAGGGTACATGGTTGTGTTTGGAGGGAGAAAGGGAAAGTGGAGCTGATGTAGTTATAGGATAATCTCAAAATTAAAATAAATTATTAAAACACAAGTTTTGAGATGAGGGGATATGCTGAATAGCTTTAATCATTTGACCATATACATATATAAAGATATACACCACATTTGTTAACTATACACTTATTTGACAAACATAAAATTATAAATGCACACAATTATATAATGTATGCGTGTTTGTATCTTTGGTTGAAAATTTAAAACACACACACACACACACAAACACACACACATATACATATCTCCTTTATTACAAGCAATAACCAGTAAAGTAGATGACACCATACATTTACAAATACAAATGAACTAAATTGTAATCAAAATTATGTGGAATTATGGTTAGGGTTAGTTTTGTACTTGTATTTGATTTATTCTTACCCTGAGCTTTGCTACCCTGATGCTCTAAGACAAGCTTATGGTGCATAATTTATGACAACTACAACCTCGGCCTACCTTCAGCCTAAGTATCTTTGTCATCAAGGAAAGAGTTTCACTAACTGCACTAAATGTTAACATAAGACAAAGTGCTTTGAAAGGACTGTTATCTAAACAAATCTAAATCTGTCCATATTCACCAAAGGAGTATGTTCTTATCCAATTTTAATTTTAACTTTCATAATTTAACATATTGTTATATTTTTGACTCTGGAGTTTCAGTCTTATGAACTTTGTAAAATGTAAAATAATAACAACAACAACAATAATATCCCTGCCGTTATAATGTACAGAACACCCATTGTCTCCAAATACTGTTACATCCCTTCAAGCAAAGACCAATAAAATTTCTTTCTTCCTGGTACAGCCTCTTGTAGATCATAATGTGAACCTTTCCTAGGAAGTAATGTGAAACAGATTGTGGTTATTGATAGAATGTAACCCACTCTCCTTTTGTCTGATGAATGAATGTACCATTGAAGAAACATTACTACTATTTCTCAGTTACTCACCATTTGAGGCACAATGTTCTTCTTAGTGGTCTTGTTACTTGATGCAGACAAGGTTGATAAAAATGTTTGCATACAATCTTTAAGTACTCATATGATTTCTCTTAGATAAACATGAAGGGGTGAAATTACTGAGTCTATGTTATATAAACAAAACAAAACAAACAAAAAAAAAAACCTTCTGGGTAGTTTCAGAACACTGTCCTCAACACAAGACTGACAACATGCCAGAATGTGCATAAAAACGTGATTAGCACAACATTAATAATCTGAGTAGCTCAGTCTTTTCCATGTGTTAGACACTTAGGACCTGTGTTTAGCACATGAGCTAGTTTTAATTATTTGCATCGTCATAAAGAAGCATGGGGTAAATGCTGTTCATGATCTCTGCTTCTTCTTCTTCTTCTTTTTTTTTTTGGGGGGGGGATATTTTATTTATTTACGTTTCAAATGTTATTCCCTTTCCTGATCCTCCCTCTACAAACTCCTTATCCCATTCCCCCTCCTCCTGCTTCTATGAGGATGTGCTTCTGCTCACACATTCCCCTACACTGGGGCATCAAGGCTTCACAGGACCAAGGGCCTCTTCTCCCACTGATGCCCAACAAGTCCATCCTCTGCTACATATGTGGAGCCATGAGTCATTCCATGTGTACCCCTTGGTTGGTGGTTTAGACTCTGGGAGCTCTGGTTGGTTGACATTGTTGTTCTTCCTATGGGGTTGCAAACCCCTTCAGCTCAACTCCTTCAGTCCTTTCTCTAACTCCTCCATTTGGGACTCCGTAATCAGTTCGATGTTTAGCTGCGAACATGATCTCTGCGTCTTAAATGAGGACATTACAAACCAAAGAGTGTCAGTTATCTTGTCCAAATATCTTCAAGTTGTAGACCTATTGTACTAGCATAGAGAAACTGACTTTAAGAATATCTTCTCTGGGGCTGAGAAAATGACTCAAGGGTTAAGAAAACCGGCAGCTCTTTCAGAATATCTGACTTTGAATCCCAGCATTAACTCGGTGTTTGATGACAATCTGTTACACTAGTCCCAGCGGCTCCAATGCCCTCTTCTAGCCTCCGCCAGCACTGTGCACACAATAGTACACAAACAAACATGCAGGCCGAGCACCCGTACACATGAAATAAAAATAAAGGTTAAAATTCTTTTTAAAGAATGGCTCCCCTAGTTATGGTGTTCTACTATCTCTCTACGAATGTTTAAATAGACACCAGGGATTATACAAAGTTGGCTACACTAAAGAAAAATCACAGATTTCTAAAAACGGCTCTTAAAGGAGGGTGCAGAAAGACATCTCACACAGAACATAAACTGAAAAAGTTCGCATCCAACCCCATAAAAACACGCCAATGGGATGTGCTATTCACATTTATCACTAGCCTTATTTTTTTCTCTATTTAAATGATCTCTATTTAAACTGGAGTCTCCTCAGCATTCTCGTGAATATCTGTTACATACAATAATTGAAAGTGACAATAGACACAATGGCATCTACTGTATCTTTGCCTTTCTCACATTTTTAATTTTTTTTTTTTTAAAAAATCTGTGTCAGTGTTTTGCTGTTTAAAAAAGATTTGGAGTGAAAGATTAAGCATGTGCTAATCTAACACCTTGTACATTGTGACTGAATGCAGAGGGATTTTTCGACTCACTGTGGCTTTAATAAAACAGCAAGTAGAGGTTTCTCTGCCATGATTCTGTGAATAGTCCCTAGTTTATTTTAAAATTCTGTGGAAATTTTTAACCATATAATATATATATGAAATGCATAAGTCTATATTGTATGAATAATATATTGAGTGTAATATACATAATGAAATGAGTATATGAGTATGAATGAGTGACTGACTAATACTACAATGTGTTGTCTTATACTGAATTTTCACAAACATTTTTAGAAGTAACTTAATACGTTTTATAGAGGAAGTTCTATGTTATGAACATTCTTCCCTAGGGCCCTGGTCTTGGGAATCTCAACATTAGGAATTTTGGGGGGCATGTTCTTGAGAAATAAAAGCAACTAAAATGATAGTAATAGAGAATCAGGCCATTGTCCTCTTATCACATAACAGGTTATAGTTCTAAGCACAGCGTCTGGCATGTTGTAGACCTCTGTGGGTTACAGCATTTGTGATTTAATACATCAATGATAGATAAACTGTATTAGCTTATGGAATGTGCATAAATGTTGAAAGTTACCAATGAAAGAACTGAACCATCCCAGTCTTGTTCAGGTGGAACATTCTCAGATGATTGCATAAGTGTCTATCAAGTGAGTAACTCGTGCATGATTAAATGCAGGAAATTCAAGAAAACAAGCGTTCTAATTGTCTTCTATGGGACAGGTTAGTCTGAAAATAGCTTCAATAATTTAAAATGTATTTAATTAGATTATTTAGCATACAATGAGATAACTGTAATCCAGGAGGTATCTCTTGAACTATAAGCATGTATCCAGCTAGTTACCAGACATGAATTGAGATTTAAAAAACAAAAACAAAAACTGAAAGTGGGTCCACAGCAGCACATTTGCACAGACAGAGAACTGTGATAAATCTACACATTAAAAGGTTCTAGCAGAGCTTGAACCAAAAATGCAAACCATATATTGAATACAAGAAATATGACCAATGGGAAAGAATGGGAAGTAAGAGCTTAAGAGGAGTCCCATCTGCTCCATCTTCATCCCACTCATTCCCAGTCTTACCCACAGGCCTCCCAGGGTTTTACATACATATGTGTCTATGAATCACAACTAGATTATCCGTGAAAACATCCCTTGATGGTTCCAATTAAAATATTAAATACCAAGTCATTCAGTGGTTGCTCTCAGGGGAAGGAACTGTTGCAAATAATCTCTTTAGATTGGTTTACATTCATAAATAATTATCCCAGGATTTACCTCAATGAAGATATATAGAAGTATGCTGAGTCAGGAATTCATAATAAAAATATCTCTCAGGTGGGAAAAACATAGACTCCATAGAGGTATCATAACCTTGACAGACCTATGTCCTCAGAGCTTGGTCACCAGGCATTGTATGAACAGTTTATTCACCATGGAACTGTCTCCAAAGAGTTCACAATTCTTAAGTGTGTGATAACAACCTTACACATTACACTTCTCAGGAGCACATACATTAAATGTGAAAGTGAGGGAGGCCAATACACACCCAAACTTCCTTAAAGGTAAAGAAAATATTTTGACTAAGCTTCAGTGCTTTCATTTCTAGGTAGGATTAAACTTCCATTTCCTATATCAGGGTAGATCTAAACCTTCTTTTAATCTGCATTATTTCCAGATTTCCATTACACTTATAAAAGGTGACACTAGAGTGCTGTTTTTAATGTCACCTTCCTCCAGTTGTTTTTCGTAGCGTACATTAAATACTTACTTTTAAGTATTTCTTTGCATTATAATCCACACATTTGTTTTAGCATGTATTGGGCATTTAAACACTGAATCGTTCTCTCATTCCCTTGTATTTGTCAAATATGTGGCAAATCTCAGGAATCAATTTTACTTCTCCTTTGAGACAGACTGTCATTGGACCAGGAGCTCTAGAGATCTATTTGCCTTGCCTTTGTCTTTCATCTGACCATCAGCAGATTCCAAGAATGTAACATTATGCCTGACTTTTTCAATAATATTTTTATTTCTGAAATTATGATATGATTATGGGATCTCTCTCTCTCTCTCTCTCTCTCTCTCTCTCTCTCTCTCT
>JADRCD010149811.1:0-14809 GCA_019843815.1 Montemys delectorum
TACTATTTTTTCAATTGATTTAAAGTATTTTATTCTTCAATAATTCCATACAGTAAATTTTTATCGTATCAACCGCTGACTACTCATTTAATGCCTCCCAGATACATCCTCACCTCTCTCTGCCTCCTATTTTGTGTCTTCTTTCTTTTAATTCAATAATCCATGGATTCCATACTCCCATTCCACGGGTGTGGAGCCATCTACTGAAGTATGCTTGACCTTCCAGAAGCAACATCCTTAAAAAAAAAAAAAAAAATGACTGTCCGTAATTCTGTAGCTAGTAGTGGGCCCTGTAGAACACATTCTTCCTCCGCACTAGAATGCTGGCTGGCTTGCTCTTCTGCAGGCAGCCTCAGCAGCTGTGCATTGGTGAGCCTTGAGGCAAGAGTGGAACTGGAAGCCATCTGTACCTACATGTCTAAAGGATACTAGCTAAACGAACAGTCTAATACAACGTGCCCCATGCTTTCACCTTGAAATACTTTCATGACTAACAATGCAAATTCGAAACAGGAGAGGTTTCTTGTCAGAATGTGGAAGTTCAGGATGATCCAGCCTGGTCCTGGCCCTGACTCACATCTACTTTGCCCATAAGTCTGGGCTCTCCCACTCCACAGGGGCCTCACTCATGCGTAGATTAACTCAGCTTGGCCTGCAAGTTTGTACTCAAAAGCAGGTCACAGCCATCTCTAAAGCCTGAGAATGGACACTCCCATAGTTAGTCCTCAAGAAGAGAAGAAGGTGAGTGAGATACCCATGATGGTCTAGTAGGTAAGTATGGAAGAGTATGCCTTGGGCACTGGAAGTGTAGGAGAGAGGATCCAGACCCCCCACATGAGCCCACTCCTTGGGCCTGTGGACTCTCTGCCCTCCCGTTCATGTTGGTGTAGGAGTAGGGGTACTCGGGGAGAGACCAAGGTAGCTCCAAAGCACCTGTCCATCACGGGGGCCATTCTACCTGCATCTGAAAGGAAGAACTGACAGAATCTTTGTCTTTGTGAAAAAATTTAACAAGCTCGTCTGAAATGGAAGCCAAGACCCTGAACGACCAGGATTTAAGGAGGGAAGACATAAAAGACAGAGCGTGACAATGCTGAGGACAGAGCCAAGAGATGAGCAAGGGACGACCCAGGAAATGCTTGTTGGAAGGAGGCCTTTGGACCAAAGTGGAGCTCTGTGGAGGAGTCTGAACCTAGGTGAATTAAGGTCGTCTGAGATTAATTTAGATAGAAGGGACTAAGGAGAAATAAGCTCCCCAGAACTCTTACAAGTCCCAAAGAGGTCTCTAGACTGTCGCAGACTGTGAAATGTTACACTAGCCACAGCTGGTGCTTACCTCAGGCTCTCTCTCTCTCTCTCTCTCTCTCTCTCTCTCTCTCTCTCTCTCTCTGTCTCTCTCTCTCTGTCTCTCTCTCTCTCTCTCTCTCTCTCTCTCTCTCTCTCTCATACATACACATGAACACACACATATATGTGTGTATCATCTATAGAAACCCCTATGTTTCAATAAAGAAACCTGAATGCTTTTTTTTATTTGGCAAGTATAAATATTCAGTAATTTAATGCTATACAGTGAATACACTTTTCAATGAGTGACAAAGTAAACACGTTTTAAAAGGTTATACATCAGCCAAAGGTTGTAAAAGCCAAAATCAGAGATTAAAAACAGGACCCTGAATTCCTTGGCAAGGTAGTGACTCCTTAAACTTACTCTCTTTCTCTCTCTCCTCTCTTTTTAGAACACTAAAACTTTTCCAGCTGAAGCTAAGGGTTTCCAATAAGTTTCATAAAATGGTTGTTCAGATTGGACTCTGAGATAAAGACCATCTGCATTTTTACATAATGAAATATGGCTCTGTAGCACTTTGGGGAGGGGACAGCACTCTTTGCTTTCCTAGAGCAGAACAATAAACCACAAGGGAAGGATTGGCTCGGGCACAGTATATTGTTCTTTTATTCAATCAAGCATTGTGTTTTAGCTGTAACAAACATGACCTTGAAAACACCCACAGGCAGGGTCTGTCTCCATTATATTTTCATTCTCTAACCACAGTTCCTAAAAGAGTTAATAAATACTACTTATTGCCCTCGATTTGTCTTTTAAATGAATATAGGAAGCATCAAGCTCTTTATAGACAATTTACCTCTTCAGCTCCGAGTACCATTGTCGGTAGCTTTAGGTGCAGACAATCGCCTTGGATCCTTCTTGACTATTATGAGAGGATATTGGCTATCTTTTGGCTAAACTACTTGCTCTCATGATCATTGCAATTTACCAAGCATGAGCCATGTGAAAAAGCTTATGAATAGCAATGAAGACACCTGCAAAGCATGATTACAAACAAAGGTGTGTTGGAATAGAGCTAGATTCATATTATCATAGATGCACAGATGCAAGGAAAAACCTACTGTCTGGGGTGGGAACAAGGAAGAGAGCAGCCAGGCAGAAGTTCACCAGGGAGGAAAGGTAGATGGAAGAATGTGAAGGGATAAGTAGAGCACATATTAAAAACTCTGATATCGAGCCCAGTATAGCTATCCTCTGAGAGGCTCTGGCAGAGTCGGACCAATACAGATTCTGATATATACAGCCAAACATTGGACTGAGCGTGGGGACCGCAATGGAAAAGTTAGGGCAAGGACTGTAGCAGCTGAAGAGGTTTGCAACCTCATAGGAAGAACTAAAAGACACCCCCCCCAAAAAGCTCCCTGGGACTAAACCACAAACCAAAGATTACACAGGGGGTCCCCATGGATCCAGCTGGATATGTAGCAGAGGATGGCCTTGTCAGGCATCAATGGATGGAGAGGCCCTTGGTCTTGTGGAGGATAGGGGAACACTAGGGCACTGAGGCAGGAGTAGGTGGGTGAGTAGGGGAGAACCCTCATAGAGGCAGGGGAAAGGAGGAGGGGGTAGGGGGCTTGTGGAGGGGAAACTGGGAAGGGGGATAACATTTGAAATATAAATACATAAAATAACCAATAACCAATAAAAACTCTGATATCTGTGAGCACACACACACACACCAGTAAATTTTATAGATCAAAACACTGGATAAAGGAAAAGGTGGTTTATGAAACTGAGTAGCTGGAAATAGATAAGAGCACACCATACAGGTCTGTGAAGTGTCCTGGGGCCCACAAGTAGACTGTCCTCAAAGCTTATGCCTGAAGGTGAAAACATCTAAGGATGTTCTGCTGTCTCACTAATGAGACCCACGGTGACTCAACCTCACTGTCAATTTGGCTGATTTAGAATCTCCTGGGAGATGGCACCTCAAGGTGTGTCTGTGACAGGATCTCCAAGTAACCTGGGAGGGAAGAATGTGGGAGGCGCCACTTCAGGAACTGAATTTTAAAAAGAAGGGAAAGCCATGCAAGCAGCAGCATTCGTCTCTGCCTTTGTGACCGCAGAGAGTGTCAGCCACAACTTCGCACTTCTGCCTCCGCGCTTGCCAGACCAGTGTGAGTGTACCCTCAAACTGGGTTCAAATAAGCCCTCTTCCTCAGCTTGCTTCTGTCCTATGGTTTGGTCACACCAACGGGAGAAGCAATTAATGCAGATTCTGTAGTCAAACTCAGAGTGTACTAAATTCCATTTTTAAATGAAAATTCTAGAAAATTCCACAGCCACCTCAGAGATAACATGCACAAGACTTTGCTCTCCTTAGCTTCTCAGAGGAAGAAAGTTGGGCAAGCCACAATGATTTAAAAAAAAAAAATCCTTTTTTGTAACTAATATGGGTAAATAGGAGATCTGTTGGAACAGAGGTAGAGAGACTTCAGGACAGACAGTTGCTGAGCAGTTTCTTAGGATAAGGCCACACTTGCCCAGGCACAATGATTAATGCAAACATCGGGGAAGTGCGTGGGCAGTTGTGAATGGTACAGCAGCTAAAGCATGAATCTGTGGGTTACATGGCCTAGTGCTCTCTAAGCTAACAAGATCCATAAAAATCCCTCTAGGTACAAACCTGGCATATACAGGTTGCCACATGCCTCTGCTCTGCCACGCTCAGAGCACAACACCGCTGCCCTTCCTACGGCAATGTTCGGATAGTCATCTGGCCTCATTAAAGCAAGTCAGTTAAAACTGTGTTTTATTAGCAAATGTTGCTTTTAGAGTAGGCTTTTTATTTTCACTCCTAGCCATGGAGTAACTAAATGGAAAAGAAGTCATAATGCCAGGGTTGGTGGGGAAGCTGATTGGAGGCTCGTCCACTTCCCATTTGTTACTGTAGCTTGTGAGGCATCGTTTCCCCCACTTCTGAGGACTCCTTTTGGCACATCCCAGGCCCACAGTGTATGTGTCAGGAGGAGAGTGTGCAGGTTCCCTTCCCAGGGCATATGTGTGTGTCAAGCAAAAGTTCTTTCTCCAAAAGACGATTGTGTAGAATATCAGAATATCTGTTTCTGGCCCTCCCTCACTCCCTCTTCCACTCCTTCCCTCCGTCTTCTGTCTTCTTTGCCGTAAGGCTTAGTTTCGGTCATTGGCAACCAAGCAATTCTAAAAGATACATTGCAACTCACGAATATCGACGATCTCTGGCTCTAGTTTAATGATCCATGGGGTACTCACAAGGGAACTACAGACAAGAGAGCATTGCGCAGGACTATTAGGTTTATAGCTTCATAGAGAGATCACTAAAAGCTTACAAACAACTTCAACATGGCTTGAGGTGATGTGAAAACAGATGGCAGAGACTGGATGTGAATGAAAAATTCTACTAGCATGGGCCAACGGACACTGTTTGGGTACCAATCCGGGTGTGAGAAACAAGGCTCGGCAGTCATGTGAGTGAGGGGAGTGTCATGGATTCATTATGTCTCCATCATCACAGCGACTCAGGGAGGGGCAAAATAAGAAGGTGGAGTTCATGGGCTAAGGTGTGGTTTAGGACGTATTCAGGCCAGTGTCAAATGGATGATGCAGAACACCTCGGGGCAAACACCTAGAACAAGGAAAGCCGGGTAGTTTTGCCACAGCAGAACCTGAGGGTGACTTATTCAGCCACTGCAGGAGCCTCCCTGCCTTTCTGACCTGGTATCCCAGCTGGCACTCCTCCCAGAGAGAAGGGGAGGGTTCCTGAGGCAGCCAGGAACTTTAGAGGTTGAGCTCTTCCATGCTCCTGCCATTGGTTAGATAGATACTCATCTGACTCTTCAGGCTCCTCAGTTTCCCATTCAGAGAGAGCAGGAGCTCCTAGCGCTTTGCTTTCTGGGTGAGCGTCTAGGACAGCTCCGTGAGCCTGGGATTTAAATCTCACTTCGTTTAGTTCAGCTGTGGAGCACAAATGCCATTTCACAGGGTTGCTGTGAGGATAAATGAGATGGTGCAGATAATGCATTTAGTAGAGTCACACTCACTAAAAGCTCAACTGGTCAACAAAATTAGAGAACGCACTAGCTGACGTGTTCAATGATGGGACGGAGAGCCCAGTCCCTCCCTTCGTTGGTGCGCTCCAAGTCCTATCCAACACATGTTGTTTTTGTTTTAAAGCCTTAGGGCCTGTTGCTAGGCTGTGCACCCGTTGAATCCATAGTGTGGCCCTAGAAGACTCCTACTGCAGGTGGAGAGGTCAGGAAAGGTTTGGCTCTTGCTTCTAGAAGGGGGTGGGGAGCACCTGGCATCCAAGCAGCAGCTGATTCATACAAATGGTATTTGGATAAGGTGGAGGGAATCAGAGAGGAGCCAGCCCCCTGCCTCCCTCCCGGAAACTGGCTCCTCTCTCATTCATCCCAGCTGCCATCTTTCATCACCGGCCTCCCCCAGATGTGGCAGCCAGCTAACTCACTCTCACAGAATCCCCTCCCACACCAGGAACATGTTGAGACTTCGCTGCTTGCTCAGAGCCCTCCTAGGAGCACAGTATGGTCCGTTTGTGAGAAGCTGAGGACCGCGGCATTGATGGATGGGTGGGACAAGGATTAATATTTGTTTTCTCATGCAGCCAAAGAAGTGAGTTTGTTACTTAGGTGGTTTGGGGATTGTGGTAAGAGTGTACTCTCTAAGCTTGAGTGTAGAGGCTAGGATCCATGTTCACAAACCAAAGCCAAAAGTTACCAGAGCTAACAATGCTGAACTGGAGAACCCCTCCACTTGGACAGTTGCTTCTAATGAGTCACGGTCAAGACAGTGTTGTCTCCCACATCAACCAAGGCAACATTGGACACAGCGGCAATTAACTGGTCTCATTCGAAGCCAAAACATAACCTCAGGGGAAAATTACAGTTCGTTTGGATAGCTGCACTCCATTGTTTAAAACATGAGAACTCCTAAATGTGCTTTTTTAGAATGTTCCCATCCAGTTGTTTTTATATCAACAAAAAGCCTCATTGGAAACAAAGCTGGAAGTTGCCCTGCCATCGCAAAGCCCCATTCAAAATGGCTGGTGGGAAGTTAGCTGAGTTCCCGCCTCCCTCTGCAAAGGTTCCGAACCGACCCTGGGTGTTCCTTTCCAGTGACTTTATACACAAAACCATACGGGAACAAAACCCATCTTGGGCGCACAGATAAGAAAACAGGCTACTGTTTTCTAAGAGTCTCACATCCTACCTGAGTACTTATCTAACAGGAAGCTTTCAGAGGTATTTATCACAGGGCTAGCTGTTGGAGGGACTTGGATTCAAATCTCCCTCACTTGTTTGCAGTTGTCACATGATAGAGTTAGAAAGACATTGTTCATAATAATGAAATTCCCAGATTTATATTACTGTCTTTAGATCAGTCTAAACATGTCTGACACATAAACAGGTACAGTACCCAAGAAACATTTGCTTTTAAACATCATCTCTTTTCTTTATGGAGGACACACTTGAATTTAACTTCTAGTGTATCCCATCTCAAACTAGTCAATATAAAGTATTCTACCTTGGTAGTTCTCTCTCTAGAATTCTAGGAGTAAGACTGTAATACAAGAGAAAAATTATAGAACACAAAAGTAAACTTTTTAGATTGAGTTAATAGGAGAAAATCAAAATTGTTTTAAATTTATATTGCTGTTTCGTTGTCATAGGTTTCGTCACAGCTTTTTAATATTATCTAACTCAAAGATGGTAAAGTATGAAAGATAGACAACACCCTGAGTCACAAAGGATGCAACCTTTGTGGGAAGATGCGCATGGTTTCAGTGGCTAGCCACCAGCAAGAGAAACCTGAGTGCTAGTCCTTTAGGTATTGCTACTTCACAGCTGTGAACACTGGCTCAGAGAGGTAAAGCAATTTGTATAATATCACAGAGGTGCTTGACCATCAGCTCCAGGTCCCAACTGGCTTCTCTGGGCTCCTGAACGACTAATGTCTGTTTTCTAGTAAAACTGTCAGCCTCTTGTAAAAGTCCAAGAACCTTCCTGACTAAGAGAGGTAACGGCCTGCACAGTTTGTTCTTCTCATATAAGCCAAACCACAGCTGAAAGAGACAAAGCCGGAGCCAAAAACAATGATTCACTGCCTACCTTGTGAAAGACATTGGTAATTCTGGGTCAAAGTCTAATGAACGGATGTGCGCATAGCAATTAGCTGTGCGCGGGCACCCTGGCTAGCAATCTTGGCAGAACAGCTCTGATTGTCATAGTAACTGGACTCCTCTCTGCCCTGCAGGAGAATTCCACGTGGCTGATGCAGGATAGAGCAGCCTATTGGGGGGCTCCCCTTCCTCCCTGAAGCTGGAATTCTGCCCCGTTAACACTTCCGGCAAGAAATAATGCACGTAGAGTCAGATGGGATGACAAATACAGGGACATCACCTACCAATCATTTCAACCACTGTGAAAAGTCTGATAACATCTCACAATGCCAAAAACGGTGAGAAAGTTGACTTAGCCAGTCAAGTGTTTGCCATATGACTATGAAGATCTGAGTTCAAGCCCCTAGAATCCATGTAAGACCACATACCTATGGGAGATGGAGACAGGCAGGTTCCTGGGGCCTGCTGGTCAGCCACTATAGCCAAAACAGAAGCTCGGGGTTCAGTACAAGACGCCTGTCAAATTAAAAAAAAATGGCAGGTAGTGATTGAAGACACCTGATATTCATCTCAGACTTCTATACTCATGTTCACACATGTGCATATACATATATACATACATGTACACACACACACACACACACACACATACACCCCTTAAAAAGGTAAATCAACTTTGTTCATTTCTTTCTCTCCATTAATAAGACTCATCATTTACAACTGAGGAGAGTAATCTGAATACATCCCCTTACTACACTGCTTCAGTTCAAAACTTTCCGACTTCATTCTGAAGAAGGGAGCAAAGCAGTTTTCATCTAATTAGCAGTCTCCTTGAGTCACCTACTGTGTATGACTAGGAAGACAAGAGGTAGGAGATTTAGGAAACAAAAACTGACAGAGTGCCTGATGCAAGCTGAGCATTCTATCTCAATCACACAACTCTAAGCTCTACTTACCAACTCCCTTTTGTAAGAAGCAAGTGAGGATTCAGAGAGAAAAAAATAACCAGCCTTCTGTCTCACAGACTAGACCGTAGAGCTTCAAAGCCAAGGCTGGCCAGCTCTAAAACCTTTGTTCTTTCTGTTCTCAAAGTTCACATGCATTTACTTTGTTGCAAATGCATCTACACTTAGAATCACTCTGCATGTGACCGTCAACTTATAATAAAACACCTGAGGTCATCAATTTTTTAAAAGGAGAGGGTTGGGGGGACAGAGAGATGTCTCAGGGGTTATGAGGACCTGCTGTTCTTGCGGAGAATGTGGGTTCAGTTCCCAGCACCCTCACGACAGCTCAAAACTATTTGTAATCCCAGTTCCAGGGACGCTGACACACGCTTCTGGCCTCCATTGTACCAGGCATGCACATGTTGCACATATAAGGTTACAAGCAAAATATTCAGACACATAAAATAAATAAACCTCTATTTTAAAAACAGGAAAAATTTGGGTTTGTCTCAGACTTTTGGAGGTTTTATGATTGATTTAGCCTACTGCTTTGGGGGTCTGTGGTAAAGCAGGGACATACACAAAAACTACCACCTCCTGGAAAGAAAGAGAGGAGAAAGGGGGCCAAGATCTCAGTATTCTGTCAAGCGCATTCCCTCTGTGACCAGGAGAACTCACATTAGGTTCCACTTAAAGACACCCCCTCAACCTCCTCCCAATAGCACCATGGACTGACAACCAAGTCTTTTAGACAGTTACCTGATGGGGGACACTTACCAAACCCCTAACAGTTGTCAATACATAAATTCAAAACAAAACAAAAAAACCTGAAGTGTACATTGATGGGAACTCAAATAATTAGAATCTTGAATTCAGTTCCCCCTCTTCCATCTTTGTACCCTGTCAGCTACCATCATGTTCTTCATGTAGGTCAGATAAGCAAATAGTGACAAAGCATAGGCTCTGTGATAGATTGACCCTCAATTTGTACCAAAAGGTGAACTATATTTTCACCCACTTTTTTTTTTTTTTTTTGGTTTTTTGAGACAGGGTTTCTCTGTATAGCCCTGGCTGCACACTAGGCTGGCCTTGAACTCAGAAATCCCTCCCAAGTGCTGGGATTAAAGGCATGTGCCACCACGCCCGGCATTTTTTTTGGTTTTTCAAGACAGAGTTTCTCTGTATAGCCCTGGCTGTCCTGTAACTCACTCTGTACACCAGGCTGGCCTTGTACTCAGAAATCCACCTGCCTCTGCTTCCTACGTGCTGGGATTAAAGGCGTGTGCCACCACCACCTGGCTATAGTTCACTTACTAGATTTATCCCTAACTTATTCCATTATGCTGCTATAAGAGAAGTGGCTGATCCAAGTTCCTGGCATTGTGAGATTCTAATTATTGAAGAGAGAGTCAGTGACAACGGTCACAAGACCCAGCTTATGAAGGGGAATGTGCTGGTGGATCTGCAAGAGTTCTGGTGACAAGCTAAATTGTTTTTAAATTTTTAAAATTTGCTTTGTGTGTGAGCTTGCAGTGGCCACATAGCAAACTCCATTACACTGTTTATAATTGAGTATTATTAACCCTCATAGTTAAGCACATTTTATAGAAATTCCCATTTCTTTCGGGCTCAAACACATAAACGTGGTGCTGTGAATGATGGAACAAAACTCAAAGGCTCAGAGTCTCAGCTCTGTCATCAGTGGTGACGCTCAGCATCTGCCTGTGTCCACGGAACAGTCAGAACGAGATGACCTCTGTGGCCCTGGAGGGAGGTATATGTTCATTTACTCAGCAAGTAGATATAAATGCATGTATACAGCATACTGGTCCAGTGTTTGAGACTATTGACATTATCACTACCACCAACGCTTTTATTAACAGCATATATTAAACACTTGTCTTATTAGATAGAGTAATTGCAGAGAAAAACTGTCCTTCCCCAGGAGCTCCTGAGAAGACAGGTAATGTAGTCACAGCTGCGGAAGGAAATCTGGCCTTAGCATCTGTGAGCACAACAGGACCAAGTCTCCAGGAAGTAGCTAAACTCCTTCCGTTATTTCAGTGGTGGTCAGTATCCATAGAGTTCTCCTTAACCACCTCCACCTTGGACATGAGACTGGCTTCCGCATTTCTTCCTTAACTGCGAAGAGCACGAATAGCTATATCATTTTACTAACTTCTCTGGACTTGGTTTTCTCTGTCTGTTTAAGTGTGCTTTCATTCATAAAACTCAATACCGTGTCTTTCCTCTTCTTGCTTTGAGAATACCAACCAGATTCAATAATGTTATTATTTTTCCGTGTATCTCTTCTCATGATCAGGTGTGAAACACATCATTGTGTGGATTGAGAAACCCACGCTTCCTCTGTGTGCTGCACAATGCTACTGACCACTTGCTAGTCATTTCATCCCCAGGCGATGCCGATGGAGGCTAGGAGTCCATTCCCTCCAACTCTACGGTCACTTTCCCAAGTCACCACTCGTGCAGACAGCGGTGCCTTGCTGGATCCTGATGTCCCTTCTCTGTGAGCCCCTCACCAGTACAAGTTCTAGACTGGCACCTGTACCAGCATCACTTGGAATCTTGTGGAAATGCAGGCTTTCCAGCCTTACTCTCACTCGGTCCACTGAATGAGAAATTTTGGAGGTGAAGCCCAGAAATCTGTGTAACTTCAACCCTTTGCCTGATTCTTAAGTATGCCAAAACTGAGACCCTCTCTCTTCAGAAAAGACATGAGGTCACTGGGAGAGTAGCGGGATCAGAGACTGCAGATGTGGACCACACAGTTGGTAGGTGATCAGATGTCCCCATTCAAGCACTATTGCAGAATCCAACATTTTTATATGGTTGCCTTTATAACTTTATTTCTTAAATCAGGAATAAGTTCTTGGACCCCACTATGTTATGGTCTGGGATACTGAGATGGATGTGGTCCCTTTTCCCTTGCTCCATAAGAAAGTCTGAGGAGGGAGGGGGAGAGCTATGCAGTCACTGTTTACTGAACACTTACCGTGGAGTTTCTGTCATCACTAGCCACACTGTAAATGTCCTGGCTAGTTTTATGTCAACTTGACACAAGCCTGAGTCATCTGAAAGGAGGAAAACTTAATTGAGAAAGTGTCTCCATAAGATCCAACTATAAGGCATTTTCTTTTTCTTTCCTTTGTATAAAAGTTATTCCCTTTGCCTCCCACTCATTCCTGGCTACTCCCTCCCACAATCCTTCTCACCATCCTCCCCTCTTAATTAGTGATTGATGGAGAGGGCCCTGCCCATGGTTGGTGGTGCCATCTCTGGGCTGGTAGTCCTGAGTTCCCTAAGAAAGCAGACTAAGGAGCCACGTGAACAACCCAGGAACCAGCACCCTTCCGTGGATTCTGCATCAGCTCCTGCTTCCAGGCTCCTGCCCTGACTTCCATCAGTGATGAACAGTGTTGTGAAAATGCAAGCCAAATCAACCCTTCCTTCCCACAAGGTACCTTAGTGGTGGGATTTCATCACAGCAATAATAACCCTGACGAAGACAGTACGAAAGGAGATCGCCTTAATGAGGCCAATAACCCTGCCTAAATCTGCGCTTTCTTTATTTCAACCTTCTATTTTGAAAGTTTTCAAATCTACAGTAAAGTAGAAAGAAAAATCACAGCGACTATGGCATTGACCCCGATCTAGCAACTTCTCCCCTAATTAATTGACATGTGTCTTTTAAGACAAGCCATTATGTAAACTCGACAGACATCGATGTGACTGACATTTCAAGAAGTTTGTTCTTCAGGACTAAGGATATTGGTCCAAGAGTTACCTGGCATGTGAGAAGCCTTGGATTCAACCCCCAGTACCGTAAACATTTTTTTAAAAGAAATTTATTATGGATGCAAAAACATGTTAGCGATATCCTAGTGGCGAAAAAAAAAATATTCTAGGCAATACAGCCTACACTGTGGGCTGTGATAGATCTCAGTGGAAAGCGTCCTCAGAAGAAAACTAATTCCTTCATCTCAGGAAGGTCTTAGTTATCTGTCTGATCTGTGTGATACTGGGCATGTTTTCAAGAGTCTGCATCAGCCATTTAGGACATTTCCTACGTGCTAGTTTGTCTGGATGTGTCCTGACTTTGTCAAGGATTTTACTTACGTGATGTGGTGTGTTTCAGATCACATCAGATACCTAAGGACATTAGCCCAATAGTGAGCGCGCTCATTTTTATCTCTGGGCTCAAGTAATGCTCAAATATATATATATATATATTAAGTGCTGCAAAGGTACCATCTCCCCTTTGTAATTTGAAGGTGTTTTGCATTGCAGCGCTTTGAAGTGCTATTTTCTGTTCTCTAGCAATATTGGTCCCTCTTGGTTTCAGTATCCTCAGTGGCATTTACACAGATACTTTATTATGTTGGTGGCTACAAAATAGACACTTTTTTCTATCCTGATGTCATTTCTTCTAAACCTATTACACCATCTCATTCTCCCTTCTCCAACTGGCTGTTTCCTTCTCCTCCCAGATAGACCCCTCCAGCTTCTGTGTTATATAATATTTATTAAAATACCCAGTCTCTGCATGTTAGAGAAAACGTGTTTGTCTCTTTTTTGTGACCCACTCCCCCTGACAATGTCTCTTTCTTGTCTTTTATTTCTTGTTTAGAATGTGTTTTTGTCCATTTATTTTTAATTAGCTTACAGAGCAATGGGTTTCAAGATAACATTTTCAGACATCCTTTGTTCTTATTGATCCCCAGCCCTGTTGGCTCCCATCTTCCTTCCAATAGCCCCCTCTGCTTTCATGTCACATGCATTATATGACCCTGCCAAGACCTCTTTTTCTTGTCTTTTTGATAGACTTTTTTTTAAAGATTTATTTGTTTTTATTTTATGTGTATGGGTGCTTTACCTAGATGTACATCTGTGCATCATATGAATGACAGGTGCAGGGAGAGGACAGAAGAAGGCACTGAAGCCCTTAGAACTGGAGTTATATATGGTTGTGTAGCACCCTATAGGTGCTGGGAACTGAACTCAGGTCCTGTGGGTACTGGGAACTGAGTTCACATTATCTTCATGAGCTACCTCTCTGAGCCGTCTCTACAGACCCATTTCCTTCCATTGATACTGTCCCATTCTAGTTTCATTACCTACATCTCCATGCATGTATGCACACATATACAAATTAAAATCTGGGATTTCAAAACACGTAGCATATATCTCTCTGAATCTGGTTTATTTTAACTAAACAATTTCTTATTCCATCTGTTTTGCTGCAAATGCGGTGCCTTCATTGTTCTGTAAGCCTAAGTGAAATTCCCCTGTGTATATAACCTGTTTTCTTTACCTATTCATCTGTTGATAAACATCTAGGCCAGTTCCATTTCTTAGCTTTGTGAATCATGCAATTTTGAGTGTATGTACACAAAAGTGATGTGGCTTGGTCATATAGTAGTTCTATTTTCAGTAGTTTGAAAAATATCATTACTACTAATTTCCATAGTATCTACACATACTTGTATTCCCACCAGGAACGCATGGAGGTCCATCTTTTCCAGCATCCTTTCCAGCATTTGCTGACATTTGTTCTGATGATAGACATTCTGACCAGAGTGGAATGAGATCTCAAAACACTTCAATTTGTACTTTTATTGACTTCTGTGATGATTTCTGATGTTAAAATGTTGAACATTTTTTCTATATTCCCTTGCCACTGATATTCTTCCTTTAAGAACTGTCTATTCAATTCATGTGACCGTTTATTGGCTGATTGATTGATAGGTATGGCTTGGGAGGGCCTGCTTTTGCTTTTGCTTTTGTTTTTTGAAGTGTGTGTGTGCATGTGTGTGTGTGTGTGTGTGTGTGTGTGTGTGTGTGTGTGTGTTACTATCTTCAGTTTTGTACAGATTGTAGATATTAATCCCTATCAGATCTATAGTTGGCAAAGACTCCTGTCCTAAAAGATGTCACACCTCTCTGCTAAACGTTTTCTTTTCTCTGCAGAAGCTCTGTAATTGTACTCTCTGTTGTTTGGCAAATCTAATCTTACTACCATTTATTTCCTAAGCTATTGGAGTCATTTTTTAAAGTTCTAGCCTATCCTTACATCTTGAAATACTTGCTGTTAATTTCTACCTTGGTATTGTTTGTAGCTCATGAATTTCTAGCTCTACTCTCTTGATCTTGTCCTAGAGTTCTTAAATGTGTGGTCTCCTCATTGGTTTTTGTTTTGTTTTGTTTTTTTCTTTAATGTCTAAATGCAGTAATTATTTGTCCTATCTGCCATCTCTAAAATTCCTCCTTCCCCTTTATCTAGTCTATTGTTAATGTTTCCCATTATTTTTGTATTTGACAATTGGGTTTTTTTATTATAGGTATTTGCCACCCCCACTGGCTTACTCCAGGAAAATC
>JADRCD010149814.1:0-19928 GCA_019843815.1 Montemys delectorum
TTTTTTTTTTTCTTCCAGCAACATTGGCAGTCCCACTTACAGTTTAGTCATAACATTCACAAATTCACTATTAATACATGGACCAAACATTTTTCTCTGTATTTACATTTCTGGAACAGAACATACCTAATCTGCCCAGGAAAGTAATATGTAAGAGGTGCTCCCATGGAGGCTGGGATGGGGCCTCATTGTGTACAAGTCATAGAATGCCAGGGTCTGAGCTGAATGCTCTTGTCATGCCCTGGAGAGAGAAGCCTTCCTAAACATCCATTTCTCCCCAAGACTCAAGTGTAGTCATCCATAAACCACAACTAATAATAGTGTCCACCTTCTAAGACTGTTCTGGAGGACAAAGGAGGAAACCCCACAGAGTGTGTCAACTACAGAGGAACAACAAAAACTCCTTGCAAACTGGTAATCTATCAAATGTTTTTGGCCCGTGGAGAAAGCAGGATCTGAAGCCATTTAGGTGCTCATTAAATTAGCCCTGACTGTGCATGGATGCAAAAACAGGGTCAATCCTGTCACAGATGTATTCCTAGACACAGCTAAGTCTGTCCAAGAAGCCAGCTTCACTGAGGTGAAGGGAAATGGAGAGGTCAGGGGCCATGTGAAATGTTATAGAATTGAGCACACTACTTCTCCCTTTTTGGCTCTACTTCTGTTATGACAAAAGTGATAATAATTTTCAATCTCTACTCTGCCTGCCTTAAAAGTTCCATTGCCAAAGCAAGTGTCTGCATTGGAGAGGTCATCAGTAGACAACATGATTCCCAAGCAGTTGTTTATGTGTGTGTGTGTGTGTGTGTGTGTGTGTGTGTGTGTGTGTGTGTGTGTTTGCACGCTTGCCTGCGCGTGCGCATGAGCTGATGAAACCCAGTTTTTATCAACAGTTAACTTGAGGTACAGTGGAAGGATTTAGGGTCACCTCTTGCCTCCTCCCATGCCTCTTTCTCTTCTTATACAATGTTGTAAGGTCCCAGTGATAGAAGAAATCTAAGTCTCAGATTCCATATTATGGAAAGTGAGTCAGGAGTTGCTGCGTCTGTGTATCTGTCAGCGAGCTTTTGACCCTCTGGGTTTCAGCCTCGGATCATGTTCCTTGTGTTATTGCTCTCTGCACTCTGCATCTGCATCAGTGCTGTCCTGACCTTGGCAGCCTGCACAGAGCGATGACCAGGAGGTAACTAGACTCATTGGTTTATAGTCTTGTGTTAGAGCTCTACTTGTATTTCTGGATTATAGTTTTATACTTTAAGAGTCTGGAGGAGGAGGAAATCTAGATCTCATAAAACTCAGGATGCTTTGAATATCATTTTATCATGATTTTGATGTGCTTTAATTTTGCAGAATAAACTTTCTTTGCCAAAGTTAGACTACAAGCCCAGCAACAGCCTGTTCCCTTACATCTTTGTGTATCCATCAAAATATGAATGGGTACCCTAGAAAGTTTGAAGTGATTATGGGAGGAGTGACCCAGGAAGATAGGAAAACAATGACCTGATGCTGGGGAGATGTTATCTAAAGTGACACCAGGCAGGCATAAACCAGCCGATCATAGACTTGATGAGAGCGAATTTGAAACTAACTTGCACTCTTAACTGTCCATTTCAGCAAACCAATCCAACCCTCAACTGCTTGTGTAGCAAATGAGATAATGCTCATCTCAGTATTCTTGAAATTTTGATATGATGAAATAAACAAAACCTGCCTACTTCAGGAAGAGTTTTGTGAACTGTTCTATTCAATTGTGAAGGGTTCTGAATGAAGGGTCACAGGGCATGGAACATCACCGTTGAACTTTATCACCATAAACTCTCATAATCTGAAGAAAGCTGCATTAGATATGTGTTCGATAAATGAAAGCCGAAACTGTGTGTTTTGAAACCTTCATTTAAGCAAGGATTTTGAAGTATGGCTTCTGATTCTTTCTCCAGGACTTTGGGCATCTGAGTCAAAAGTGCATCATTAATGCGGTCATCGTTGCTATTGAAAATGGATTCCGTTTACATCAGTCCTGTTTACGGCAGCTTTCCCCGGACTCAGATAAAACAAGGCTCTCCCACCGACTAGTTTGCAAGCTGTGCAAAGCACAGTCTTCTACTGTGACATGTATCCTGGCAGTTCGCCACTGTCTGCTCTACCCTACTGCAGGGTCAGAATCCCTTCCTGCATCCCGTAAAAATCGCTGAACTCTTGGGAAGGTACTGAGAGCCTGGAAGAAGCATTCAGCATCTCTCTTGAGATGAGTAAATTACATGGAAGGCTATGGGTATTTTACAATCTGTTATAGATGGATAATTCAAGGTGCAGCTTGCCTTTTTTCCCCCTTAAAGCAAGACAGCTTAGCAGTGAAACTCATTTTCCACATCTCCCAAATGGTTTCACAAAAAAATCTGTGAACTTAATCAGCTTCTTCTGTTGACGCAACCTCTCCTAATTGTGTTCTTGTGTGAAATAGACATGATGACAAAATACTCCATCTCTGCAAAGAAAGTGTGGATCACCACAACCTGGGGAATAACAGTCTCAGTGCGGAGTGAAGAGGAGCCAAGATCGTGTTGTTTCTGGTAGTATTTCTCTTCTAGATAATTGTCAGGCCCTTCTTTCTTGGTCAACAGTAGGACAATGAATATTCTGAACTATGTGTCTCTGGGAAATAATAGTGTAGTAACTAAGGGGACTGCCAACTAGATTTCTAGAAATTCCCACAAGACTCCTGCAGAGCCACAAGACACTAACACAAATGAACACCGAAATGAAACACAGAACCTGAACGTCTTGCTTCCATCTCTTTTCCTGGTCTCTAGGAGCCAATGCCTGCCCTTCTTTTCCTTTCCTGCATGCCAAGTATGGCGGGTGCAGAGGGGACGTGCCGAAATGTTAGCACAGCTGATGACCGTCAGCTAGCAAAGCAATCTGGTGAAAAGAAGACAAGGACTCCGCTCGGCTTCCTGTTCCTCAGTTCTTGGGCAGCCGTGACCTTCAGAGCTGCAGGGGTTTGTGGGAGCCGGTGGGTGTGGTCTGAGAGGGAGAGTCTACAATTGGAAGCTGACCTTTCAGAGTCTACATTTTTTCCGTCCTGGAAAATAAGAACTAAGCCTAGAAATTGAATTAGGAGTGGAAGGATTTCCCAAGGCCCTCATCTGTCCCAGCTGCATCCACAGAGCCCGCCTTGGCCTTGCTCCTGTCTTTCCCAGCTAGGATTCCTGCCTGTCCCTCCTTACTCCTCGCTGGCTGCTGAGGTCAGCAGAAGCACCTTTGAGACAAACACACAAACTAAGCTGTAGTCAGCAGACCCAGCCTCAAAATTGGAGGAGGAATTGTGAAAACATCATTTCCCTGCAAATCGGACACCCTCCTCACTCCCACAACAAAAGAACTAGTGTTTCTAAATGCTCTTGCCTCAGGCCCTTACCCGCCTGTGAATAGGGGCACTGAGGGGACAGAAACACCATAAAATTCTAGGTTCCCTCCGCTCAGCCTCAAGCTGTGGTTTCCTATTTCCTCTCACTGGACAGCTTCAGTATTAATTGCTCCCAAAACCAACAGTAAAATTTCACTACTGCTCCTTGCAGGCGAAGAAACCCTCAGGTCTTCTGGGAATTTCGGAGCAGGGCTTGCTGACCCTGGCATCTCTCTCCTGGATACACACAAGTGGTGGGGAGTTCCAGGCAGGTCTTTGGATTGGGGTACAAGCTCTCAGCAAATTGTAGTCCAAAGCTGCACATGAGAATTTACTAGAAATGCAAATTTTCAGTTCATCAGAAGCCCCAGGACTTGGCTGCCTCTTTATTTTGTTGAAGAAAAAAAAAAACCTGTAAGTGATTTCAGTTCAACTAAATCATGAGGATTAGCGATCTAGGCTAGGCATTTATTTTGTCAGAATACTGCAGACTTTTATCATTGTCTGTGTGGTCTTTGGCGTACTTCCTTTAGTTTCTGTCTGGCAGGCTCCTCGTCAGTCTTTAGGCTGTTCTGAAAACACCCTCTATATGGAACTCTCCATCATCCTCCCAACCTAAGGAATAGAATGTCCTCTAATGTGTGTTATGACATTTGGGGCATCTTACTAATATATTTTGTTAAAACTATCAAGTTCCTCTGTTCTGCGCCAGACTCAGAAATAAGAACATGCTTACATCAGCAAATGCTTTGTGTAGACTATTGCGGGACTGTCGCTTTGTTTCTGGTGATGCCAAAATAAGATGTTTAAATTGATTATAGGAATTAAAATTTTAGATCATATCCCAGGCTTAAAACCTCACCTCTGACATGTGCTGGTCCTATGGCCTCAGGTACTGATTTGACCACTTTAATTGTCACGTGTAATGAGAACATGCTGGTCACGTTTCCCCCAGTGTGACTGGATGACTGAAGGAGCAGTGCCTAGCATGGTAGCTGACCAGTGCAGACCTGTGAAAGCTGGTTGCTACTGGTAATGTTACTCTTTTCATCTTCATCCTCACTAGAACATTGTTAGCTGTGCTCACTGTTCCTGGAATAGAGAACCTAGGCAAGAGCTAGCTGTGAAAATCTTTGGGAAGATCAAGGTTGTGGGCTTATCTCTTAATTTTCCTGAAGTATAGACAAATTTGAAGAAGTAGGCACTTACTGTAGGCAAATTTGACTTTTCATAATATGTCTAGTGAAATACACTGAAAAGGTGTTGATGACTTCCAAATTTCCTTCCTCAACTGCCCAGGATCCACCACTGCCTCAGTGGCATCATTTAAAGTCCTGGCTGCATCATTTAAAATGACCATTAGAGCAACGATCAAAGCTTTGTCAATGAGCCAGAGTCACCTTCTTGTTGAAGTCATGAAGATTAAGGTGAAGCATAGGGGTGGTAGAAAACATATTTCAGTAGAAGAACCAATGTTTTTTTTTTTTTTTTTTAAATAACACTTAAATAGCTTAAGATTGAAAAACAGACAAACCTGAAATAGGCTTTCTGATTTAAAAATATTCCATTTAACCTTATAACCTTGGAAATGCAGTGAGATGGATAGCCACTCTCTTTGTAAGTTACCTTTGCAGATGAGTTCCAGCTCAGACTGTTTGCCCTTTCTCTTCTCCTCCTGATCCTCTCTCATCTCCTTCTGCCACTTTTCTTTCATAAGCATTTGTTTTGTCTCTCTGGGTGTGTAAGCATGCCAGCGTGTGCACATTGTGTGGACATAAGTCAACAATGGCTGTCTTCCTCATCCCTGTTTTATTTTCGAGAGAGGGTCTCTCACTTAACCTGGAGCTCATGGATTTGGCTAGACTGGCTGCCCAGCAAATCCCGGAGATCTGCTTTCTGTTATTAAAGGTGTGCCCTGCCATTCCCGGTTCTGTATGTGGTTTTAGGGGTTGGACCAAATTCTTAGTCATTATACTTACATAGCATAAGTGTATAGAGTGTATATACTTAAATAAATATATGTAGAACTATGTAAGATATATGATATATATGTATATATACTTACATGGCATAAGTATATAGAGTATATATACTTAAATAAATATATATGTAAGATATATGATATATGTATATATACTTACATAGCATAAATATAAAGACTATATATACATAGTCTATATATATTATATAGAGACTATATATAGTCTATATATACTATATATATACATATATATATGTATATATATAGTTACCAACCAAACCATCTCTCTGCCTTAGTGCTGCTCATCATTCTAGGCCCAAGGAGAATACAATAAAACCAAAAAGGAAAAGAGAAAGTTGCCAATCAACACATCTCAAGATTTGCTTCTGTCTCACAAACCCTCTAATCTTTACAAAATATAACAAAGGGATTCTGTACACATATTTTTATGACACAGAAACCATTGTATTTTCTGATAATAAAATATAATCTTGCAATCGGAACTAGTAGTATTAAAGCCAAGATTCAGTTTTGAAATTGTGCTCTTTGGTGTTGTACAGAGATGAAGGAGAAATCCCTTGGCTCATCTGGTTAGAATGCACTGTCAGAATAGCTTGGGTTTCAGTTAGGATCTCCATCTTTTAGTGTAACCCAGGCATTTTCTTCTCAGTCTAAATGACGAGTTAGAAGACTGGTGGCATAAGGCTACAAACCACCCAAGGGCTGATTCTGAAAACCCAGCAGCTCTTAGAGCAGGAAACTCTCATAGATGTCTGTAGGAGGGAAGAAAGAGAGAGAGCCAGAGGGAGAGATGGAGAAAGGGAGAGGGGGAGAGAGGGGAGAGAGAAGGAAACCCAGCAAGTAACAGCTCTTTGAAGACATAGGAGTCAGTGTTGGGCAGCACTGTGCTGGTTCCCAGTCAGTCCTGCCTCACTGGCTTCAGCCAGGCCAATGTACCTTGAGAGGACCCCAGGGCTGAAATGTGGCTTCTGGCTGGACCTGTGCCTTCCTTGGGGAGCAGGGAACACTGTAGCAAGGGGGATGCCAAAGCCAGGCCCCCACAATGTGGAGAGATTGAGCATGGGAAAATGGAGTCTTTTACCAAGTCTCAGGCTGAACTTTAGCATGAGGCGATAAATCCTAAATCCCATAGCCATCCTATTACAGAGAGAGCTAGGTGTCTGTCCCCAAGGGCCACACAGGCAGCAGGAAGTTGTTTGCTTGTTTGTTTGTTTAAAAATGTCTTTGTGTTGTTCCGGGTCGGCTTTGGTGCTCGTAAGGAAGAGGTTTTGTTGTGTTTTCTCTCTTCTCTCCGAAGTTGCAATACACAAGCAGGCATTCAGATTTGGCAACACTAAAGCATGGTTTGCTGCAGTTTATCCAGGAGTGGAAACGTATGGTATGACTCCAGTCTCCAGAGAATATTTTGGAATTTAAAGTCTGTAGTAAATTATTCAACTGAGGTTAAACTAGTCTTCTGGAACAAATGATATATATATATAAAAGAGAAGAATGGAGACAATACAAAGAATCGGCAGGGCTGGGAAATGGCCATGCTGGTCGTAATGTTCAGGGAGTCACCTTCTGCTTTCTTCCTCCCTTTTCGTTCTCACTTCCACCCTCCATCTTCCCTCTCACTTCCCCCCCCACCCCCCACCCCACCCCGGAGTCTTCTTTTCTCTCTCTCCCAAGTTGGTGAGGAAGAAGAGAAGCAGGAGTCAGTGCTTCCAACAGAAAAGTTACCTTGGAACCTGTCTAAAAATACTAGCTTTCAACTCTGTGGGTCTGAAGTCAGGGCTGAAGTCTGTATTTCAACGTGCCCTGGTAGGTTGCTGGTCCTGATCCACACACAGACCACACTTGAGTCGTAAGTGCTAGAGGAAGTTCAGATAAAGTTATAATGGAGTAAAGCTATGCTTTGCCAAGCTAGTAAATTGGTTATTTCATTCATTCTTTCAATAAGTACTTATTGAAACCTGCTTTGTGCCGGGCCCAGAGCCAGCATCGGGCATATAATAGGGAGCAAAAGAGACTCTATGTCTGTCTTCATTGAACTTGGAGCCTAGTGTGTATGACGACCTTTAATCACATGTATAATAGGATACGGCACTGCTGTTACTGTGTGTCTAAGGAAGAGAGGGTATAGGAATTAATGAGGTCTGAAAATGGGCAATCTTCACTGGATGGCCATAAAAGTGTCCCTGGAGGAGTGATATTGAGCTGAGATAGGATCCCAATGAAAGGTCTTCTTTGCTGTTTTTTATCATATTGATTGATTTTGTGTGTGTGTGTATGTGTGTGTGTGTGTGTGTGTGTGTGTATGTGTGTGTGTGTGTATGTGTGTATGTGTGTGTGTGTGTGTGTATGTGTGTGTGTGTGTGTGTTTATAGACACTCATGTCAAGGCTCACATGTGAGAGTTAGGTGACAACTTTCAGGAACTGGTGCTCTGCTTCCTTGTGTGGGTCCCTGAGATTGAACTGAGGTCATCAGGCTTGACAACCTTTACCCACTGAGTCCTATCATTGTAAGAACGGGCAGCTAGCTATCCATTAGTTAACACTTATTTGGGGCACATATATTACTAAGCATATAGCTGTGTATTATCTCATTTAATTCTCATAATAACCTCCCAGGATGATATTATTATCCAAGTCTGAAATTACACTCAGGGATTGGCTGCTTAGAGAATTTGTACAAGGCCATATGGCTGATACACTGCACAGTTAGAATCCAAGCAGAGAGCATACATGGTGATCACAACTTCACTTGACTGCTGCCATAATCATCCAGCATGTTCACCAGTGAGATCCCTGATCAACTAAAATAATCAACTCCTTTATTCCTTGTTGCCATTGTTGCCACACCGAGGTCTACTAAACTCACCTAGTATGATGCAGTGGAGCAATTTGTCTCTAATATTTGCACTGGCTTAGACATTAGCATGAGTGATAGATACCACTTTTCTAGAACGTTCTGTGTGCCGCATACTCTCCCAAGAATGTAACATATGAATGTATCAAGTGGACATGATGATTTTTGCAAATCCAGAGTGATATATCATATATCATAAATAAACACACACACATATCTTTATTTTATCGAGGGGGACTGCAGCTTGGAGAAGGTAAATGGCACAATTTGTGTAAGGTAAAATTGTTTAGGACAGTGAATCTGTCCCCAGTGTATGCTTTGTGATGCCTGAGGCCTTTGCAAGGAGCAAGTGGTCAACAAGCCAACAGCTCTCGCAACAGCGCTGAGACGTTATTTATCTTTTTTATTGTGTTGGCATTTGCAGTCATGAGTCAGGAGCAAGGGTGAATAAAGCTGTCTGTACCTCAGTAACATGTTTAACTTTTTTATTAGTGATGTTAATCACAGACTAGAAGTCGGTTTTTCCCTAGATAGATGAGGACTTTATATGAACACAGTCAGATGAAGCATCAGAAGATAAAACCATGACTGCACCTGGAAGCTAATGTCTAGAAATATCAACCATTATAAAGGCCTTTGGGACAATGGCATGCAATTGTCGGCAATGCTATTTGAATTCATATATATGTATGTAGAAAATTTGTGACTCCAGCAACGATCTTGTCCACTTTTCACCTCTTAAGGCAAAAGTAAGAGCTGAAGTGACATTAAAAGTGGTTTCTAAAAACAACTTCGAGAAGACTGGTGAGACTCAGTGAACCAGCGTCTTCCGAAGGTCCGTGGCATAACCTTAAAAGAAGCCTCCCTCCACCGGAGAGCTGGCGAACACGCAGCAGGAAAGACAGAGCTTCTATTGTAGCCGACCATGAAAAGTTCACTGCTCCAGTTTCAGATTCCACATTGCAACTAACCTTTATGAAAATATCACTCGTCGGGTACCGCGTGCTGTTAAAGCACGGCTACAATGACTTAGAAAGCTATTAAACTAACGGCCCTTTCCAATTATGTGTCTACGGAGTTGGATTTTCTTCATAGACGTCAGTCAAAACAACCCATCCCGGCAGATTGAAAGCAGAAGCAGATAGGATAGATCATCGAGCTGCTTTCTATTAAAGCAGATATTGCAGGCAAATGGACACGACTCGTTTTTTACCAAGCACGTCAGTCAGGGTTCTGTAAAGGAAAAGAACCGATAGGAAGAATACATGTGATCTATTAGAGTGACTGACAGGCTGTGGTCTGGGTAGTCCCACTGTTTCCCGTCAGAAAAGCCAAAAATCTGGTAGCTGGTTAATCCATGAGATGGGCTGTCTCGTCAGTCCTAATCTACCTCCGGAGTTCTGGGGAGTCCTTAGAGAGTTGCTGGTCTCCAGTCTACATTGGCATCCTGAAGAAGGGGGTTCTAACAATGATGAGGGAATGTCTCAGCAACAGGATAGATAAACCTGGCGGAGTGAGAGCAATCAGACCAAAGGCCAAAGCTTCCCTGTTCCATGTCTCCTTAGGTGGGCTGTCACCAAGAGGTAGAGTTCACGTTTAGATGGTTCTTCTGACCCCAAGTGATCCCAATTTCAGGTGATGCCTAACTGCTTGGGTTTTGGTTGATCCAGATATAGTCAAGTTGATAATCAGGTTTTTTTTTAACTTTTTGAAAAAATATTATCAATATTTTCAAAATATGTCATGATAGTGAGCTTTTATTATTTAAAATAATTTAATAAAGATATTCCATGAAAGCTCTAATTTTGAATACAATAAATGCCAATCATATATTACACAGAAACAGAACGATTTGGGGTCTACACTGATTTTTAGGTATGTAAGGGGGTCCTGAGCCCAAGTATTTGAAGATCCTTATATAAGAACGTGGAGTCTGGACCCGTATCTTCCTGGGAGATCTATGCAATTATCCGTTAAGAGGTTTTGGACACTGAGCAGTGTTCCCACATTCTCTGCTGTCCTTCTGTGTGAAGGGAACAGCAATAATAGCTCTATCCTAATGATGCTTGTGAATACCGTGTGGGCTCTTGTCCAATTCTTCAATGAATGTTCTTTTCACTAGATCCACTCTCAAGATCTTCATGCTTCTTATTTCCGAAACTTTAAAGAGGACTTTTACCTTAGCCATTGCCCACTTCTGTAAATATCTTCCTGAGGATTAAAACAAAAAATTCACAGAGTAGCATTCCAGCTTGACAAGACCAGGGTAGAAAGCGCTATTTGTCCTTAGTGGAGGTCACCTGCATTGTAAGCAGAGGAAGGAATGATTGGGAAAGACAATGTACAGAGAAAAAGAAAGGGGGTATATGACATGAATCCTAGGATGGCTGTGAAATTCACCCACCCACCCTATCTCCCCAAAATAAAGGCAATTCTGAACTAAAGTCCGAGGGAGGAAAGATATGTGACTATCCAAAGCAGTTCCTGGCTCGGGGAATTTGACTTTGGGGTTTTAGGAACAAGGAGGATGCCAGAGCCTGGCAGAGACTGCTAGGCAGGAGTAGAGAATGTGAGCAGTGAAGCATGGGACAGCAGACCATCTAGGGTCTTATTGGCTCAGCAGGGTCTTCTGAGAAGGCAACTCAAGTGATCTGCATCAGTGGAGTAGCAACGGAGAGCATGATGTGTGGTTATAGTCTGTTATAGTCTGGGTCTATTTGCAGGTAAAGGTAATGGTGATTGATTGTAAAATGTGTTGTTTAAAGAGTGGAGTCACAGAATGCTCTGCAGTTGGACTAAGTGGAGTCCTTGAGTTCAGTAATTGGAGCACTGAGGAGTGGGCAGGCTTCGACAGGCACTTGGGAAGCAGGCCAGCTTTGGGCTTGGAAATGATAATTTGGGGATAATCTACTTACTAGGCATTCACATTTCTTTTGGATATACTCAGTTAGGAGCCAATCAACAAATGCATTTGATGCATTGTCAGATATAGCTGGGGTAAAAAATAAAGATGGCTGCATTCTTAGAAGAATAAAAAAAAAACCTGAAAATTTCCATTTTATGTCATTCTGGTACAGTTCCAGAACTGAACGCCCCATGCCAGGTGCGGCCTTATTAAAGTTTCAGAAGAAAAGACTATCTGTTCTGAGACACAATGCCTGGGCTTGTGGAACTAAAAATAGCCCAGTTCTCATTCCCCAGGGTACTCAAACTTCTAATTGCTGTCCACTGTGTGTCCATGTAGATATGAGAAGTTTTTAGAGCTCATTTGTCTGAGCTCACTCTACTCACAGGTCTATTTTCATTTTTCATAATTCCTATTCTCTTCCTTTAGAATATAACTTTTCTTTATTTCATTCTTCTCTCTCAGTGATGCTGTTGTATTTGGCGGCCTTATACATCATTATCCTTGCGAATAAAAGCAACCTTTCCCAATTTAGTATCACCTGCAGATGTCATTAATGTGACATCTGTAACTTTATCTAGGCATTTAAAAAAAGGACCGACTAATATGTGGATCATCTTGCAGTTCAAGCAAGTGAAAGGTCATTGTTTTAAGGACAAAAAAACAATTCCTATTGTTTTATATGGTTTATCTGCTCAGCTGCAAAGAACCAAAGATAGATTTTTTTTATGTTGATGCCAATTCATTTGTGTGTTAGAGGTGATGATACTCTCTTGTACCACATAATTTTGAAACAACAGGCAGGAAATGTAGATTTCATAACCTGAAATCTGCTATCTTCCACAAATGCCAGTGAGCAACAATAATGGGAGAAGAAAAGTCCATAAATGTGTTTTGACACCGTTACCATGCCTGTTTATTCTTCCTGAGCCAAGCTGGGGAATTCCAACTCTGGGGAGGCCATGAAGACACAGGATTGTCAAACTACCTGCTGTGCTTGTACAGGACACTGGCTTCATTGATCATCTGAACACTTATCTCCATGTCAGGGATGGTGCAAGCATGCTATCTCGACTTGGCAGTCTTTATGGTGTAAATGCTGTTATGAAGTCATGGGATGGGACTTAGGAATAAATCACCCAGCTCAGCAGAAGGCTGAAGACTGAGAAGGAATTCATGTTCTGCAGCTCTGTGAACCATGGAGCAGTCCATGTACGTTATCTCACCTCTGCACCGGGCAGCTTGATTTTCCTCTTCTTGGTGCTAAGGGAAATTTCTTTGATGGTTTGGGAAATGACTATTGACCTTCTCATCTGGGTAATTTCCCATATTAAGAAATTTTGACTAATGTGTGAGGTTTTATCTAGGCGGAGGGGGAGAGGGAGGGAATGAATCAGACATTATCTTGGGTTAACTCAATCCCTAGATGAAGAACTACCTAGGTGTGTACATATTGTCCTAGTAACTTGAGTGATTAATTCAGGGTGGTCCTAGGCAGCTTGAGATCAGCCTGGGCAACATCAATATAAAATCATTACCTTGTATAAAGACACAAGGATTCTGCTGTGTAATAGTGTGAAGAGAGCAGTGAGCACTCAGGCAAGATTAGAATTGGCCTGGGAAGAGATGACAAGGCCAGAGGCCATGGTGTCCAGCTCTGCGATATTCAACTGCTGCTTTTATCGCCTTATTTCACATGGTGAGGAGAGATACCCACCCAGAGCTCCGAAGACCACATGTGGGGACTCCACTCACATGACTTGAGTCAGCACTGTTCTTTATCTAGAAAACAGTGGCCTGACCCACTTCAGACACTTATCCCTGTTCCAATTGGTTGTAAAATCCACAGGCATAGCTTCTGTTGATCTTTTGCTATGGATTGGGTGAAAACTAGCAAATATTTCACTGTAGGCTGGCCATATAAACCAAGAAGTACCATATATTCTAATCTAAGAACATGTTCACTTAAGAGTCATACAAGACACTAGAAGGGAGAATCACAATTGTAATATTCCTATGCAGTTAGTATCTCAACCATCTTTATCCCACACACATAGCAAACCATCCATGGGGTAAGCTTAGCAGATAGTTTGGACACCATGAGCAAGTTTATCACCAGTTTTCAACGCCTTGCAAACACCAGGCGCGGCTCTGGCTGCCACATGCCTTTCTTTAACCACACTGCATCTCCCTGCAATTGTGTCATACACTGAAGGAGGACATAGAGTTCTGAGTCTTCAATAGGCACATGTCAATTGCTCCCTCAGAAGCTGAGAAGAAACAACTGTGGACTTGACTCTGGTTTTAGGACCTTATCGTGTAGGCAGGTGAATGTGAAAGGATTCCATTCAGTTCACTACAGGAATGCTTTCTGAGAATTTCAGGTAGTCAGATGCTCTTCTGGGTAGCTGGAATTAGAAATGTTTTCTTGGAAATATCTGAAAACTGAGATGTGCTGGCTCATGAGCTTGAAGAAGTAGAGGTACCACTGGCTAATACAAGAGATTTGGTCTTTTTCAAATCTTCTCACTTCAGTTCTCTCTCATCTGCTTCACTTCTGTAAAGCCTTTAGCTAGGTAGTGGCTCCAGAGTTTATACTGTACAGTTTACAGCATGTGAAAAAGCAGACTTTCATGCCCCAACTAATTTTTTTCCATTTATTTAATTTATTTATTTTTCACTTTACCTCTCAATATCAGTCCCCTCCCAGGTCCTCCTTCCTGATGGGTCCCTCCATGTGTATTCTTTAGTTGGTGGTTTAGTGTCTGGGAGCTCTGGAGGGTCTGATTGGTTGATATCGTTGTTCTTCCTATAGCTCTTTCAGTCCTTTCTCTAACTCCTCCATTAGGGACCCTATGCTCAGTTCAATAGTTGGCTGCGAGCATCCACCTCTATATTTGTCAGGCTCTGGCAGAGCCTCTCAGGAGACAGCTATATCAGGCTCCTGTCAACAAACATTTCTTGGCATCCACAATAATATCTGGGTTTGGTGACTGTATATGGTATGGATCCCCAGGTGGGGCAGTCTCTAGATGGCCTTTCTTTCAGTCTCTGCTACACACTTTGTCTCCGCATTTCCTCCCGTGAGTATTTTGTTCCTCCTTTTAAGGACTGAAGCATCTACACTTTGGTCTTCTTCTTGAGCTTCAAGTGGTCTGTGAATTATATCTTGGGTATTCTGAGCTTTTGGCTAATATCCACTTATCAGTGTGTGCATGCCATGTGTGTTCTTTTGGGATTAGGTTACCTCATTCAGTATGATTTTTTCTAGTTCCATCCATTTGCCTAAGAATTTCAAAAAGTCATTGTTTTTAATAGCTGAGTAATACTCCATTGTGTAAATACCACATTTTCTGTATCCATTCCTCTGTCAAAGGGCATCAGTTCTTCATAGGGTTAGAAAGAAAAATTTGCAAATTCGTTTGGAATAACAAAAAAACCCAGGATTATGAAAACTATTCTCAACAATAGAAGAACTTCTGGAGGAATCACCATCCTGGACCTTAAACTGTACTACAGAGCAATAGTGATAAAAACTGCATGGTATTGGTACAGTGACAGGCAGGTAGATTGGTGGAACAGAATTGAAGACCTAGAAATGAACCCACACACCTATGGTCACTTGATCTTTGACAAAGGAGCTAAAACCATCCAGTAGAAAAATGACAGCATTTTCAACAAATGGTGCTAGTTCAACTGGAGGTCAACATGTAGAAGAATGCAATTCTTATCTCCTTGTACAAAGCTCAAGTCCAAGTAGATCAAGGACCTCCACATAAAACCAGATACACTGAAACTAATAGAAGAGAAAGTGGGGAAGAGCCTCAAATACATGGGCACAGTGGAAAATTTCCTATGCAGAACACCAGTGGCTTATGGAACAATAGACAAATGGGACCTCATAAAATTGCCACACTCTGTAAGGCAAAGGATACTGTCAAGAGAATATTTGTGTAGTCTTAAATACATAAATACAACCTTCTCAGTCTGTATGATGTTATCTGATGTTTGTATTAGAAAACAAATTGGGGAGCTTTGTCCTAGAAGAAGGCTGATTGGTTTTTTTTGTTGTTTGTTTGTTGTTGTTTCTTTTTGTTTTTGTTTTTATTTATTTTTCTGCATCCCATGGTTGCTTGTAGTTCTTTTTTTCCCCCAACATAATATTTTTATAGATTATTTGGGAATTTCACATCACACACTCTGGTCACACTCACTTTCCAGTCCTCAAAGGTCTGCTCCCCACCCTTGTGACAGTCCCCCCAAAGAAGGAAGAAGAGGAGGAGGAGGAAGAAGGAGAAGGAGGAGGAGAAGGAGAAGGAGGAGGAGGAGAGAAGAGCAGTAGCATCAGCATCAGCAGACAGAGAAGAAGCAGCAGAAGCAGAAGCAGAGGCAGAAGCAAACAGGTCCAATTTACCCATATACTTACTGGAGCATGGTGAAACTCCTAGTGCTCAGCCCCTTAAAGAAAACAGTGTTTTCCCACCTGTATCCCTGCCAGAAGTCATCAGTTGTGAAGAGGTGCACTTTATCATCTTTACCACAATTTTAAAGACTTTTCTGTCATGGCTTTCTGACTAGGCTCATGCTTCTTGGGACGATGGTAGGGGTAACTTGTCACAGAAGCCTTCTATGTCCCTTTTTATCAGCTGTGCACTCATTGATAACACCAAAAAAATAGTTGCCTCTAGTTATCTGCCTATGATTAAAACCATTCCCCCTTCCATGTTTGGAGGTCCATTGGTGTCATCATTATTCAGGTCTTGATTATACAGCCATGTTGGTGAGACTTCAGGATGTGGCCTCTCTGACATTTCTAGTAGACACAATCTCAAAGCAAGCTTCCTGTTTGTTTGCCTCTTAAAATCTTTCTGCCCCCTCTTCCATAATGATCACTGAGCCTTAGGTATAGGAACCATGTTTTGCTATATCGGTTGAGACCGGGCACCAACTTGTTCACTGCACTTTGATCCATTGTGGTTTTCTGTAATGGCCTCCTTATCTGTCGCAAAGAGAAACTGCTTTGATGAGGGATGAGGGCTATCCTTATCTGTAGGCCTAAGGATAAATATTTACTATGTAGGTAGGGTATGTTAGTTTAGTCAAGTGGTAGTTGTAGGTTCTCCTCCAAAATCCATGATTCATTAGCCACAAGTAGCTGTTAGGTTTCCAAAACTAGGCATTATTTCCCTCTTGTTGAACGGACAATAGAACCAATTAGAGAGATACTGGTTATCACTAGGCACTATGTACCCTTAGGATTATTATGCCATGCTGGTCATTATGGCTCATAGAAGTCATAGTTGAGTAAAACTTTTAGCTACTTCTGTTCCTGGGATAATGACTAGCTCTATTTCTTTCTTGACTTCAATGAGATTGGTTCAAAAATTTTTTTTCCATTTATGATCATGATGGCAGTAGATTCCTCTGGTATAGCTTCTATTATGTAGAGGTATATTTCACCTAGTTCTCTAGGACTTTTAATCATCAGGGCATATTGGAATTTGTCAAAGGCTTTTTCTGAGTCTATTGAGATTATCATGTGATTTTTGTCTGTAAGCCCATTTATGCTGAAGCATACTTGCATCACTGAGATAAACCAAACTTGGTCATGGTGGATAATCATTTTGATGTATGTCTGTAATTAGTTCACAAGGGTTTTATTGAGTTTGTTGAATGTATATTCAATAGTGATATTGGTCTGTACTTTTCTGTTGTTGTTGCTCTGTCTATACCCTGTTTAGGTATTAACATGATCCTAGTTTCAAAGAAGGGTTTTGGCTTTGTGAGTACATCTTCTGTTTTGGTTTGTTTGTTTTGCAGTTCAAGAAGAATTGGTTATAAATACTCTTAAAGTCTGGTAGGATTCTTCTGTGAATCCAGGTAGGACTGGAGGTTTTTATTTGGGAGGCTTTTTGTTATTGATTCTATATCCTCATTCATTATGAGTCTGTTCAGGTTGTAGATTTCTTCTTGGTTTAATTTTGGTGGTTTGGCTGATCTAGAAATTTGTGCATTTCTTTTAATTTTTCCAGCATAACGGAGTACAGGTTTTTAAATTACTCCTGTTTAGTATTCTGAATTTTTTCGGGACCTGTTGTAACATTTCCCAGTTCATTTCTAATTCTGTGAATTGGGTCTCTCTCTCTCTCTCTCTCTCTCTCTCTCTCTCTCTCTCTCTCTCTTTCTTTACATTAGTTGAAACAAAGGTCTGTTGATCTTATTTATCTTCTCAAAGAACCAGCTCTTAGATTCTTTGTGTTGTTTTTTTTTGTTTTGTTTTGTTTTTATTTCATTAATGTTGGCTCTGATTTTTATTATTTCTTGCTGTGTAATGAGTTCGGGTTTAACTTTTTTTGTTTATCTAAATCTCTGAATTGTATGATCAAATCATCTATTTGTGCTTTCTCTAACTTTTTAATGTAGGTACCTTGAGCGTTACATTTCTTTGGTAAAACTGTTTCTCATGATTTCAGAGATTGTCAAGGTGACCATCAACTTGACAGTAGGTAAATTATTCAGATGTCATATGCTGAAAAAGAAAGACACACACAACACTTGCTATCATAAAAGCTTTAGGATCATAGATGTTCCACATGAGCTATTTGGGAAAAAAAAAAAGAATTCATTAGTTTGGAGATATTTAGGAATCAACAAGTGGGATTTTGTTTTTGCTATTTTTTTTAAAAGCCCATGTATTGTATCTTGATGGATGTGAATATTTTAAATGATAAATATAGAAGGAAAGAGATTAAAGTATGACATGCTTGGCCGAGGAAGGAAAGTGTCTATGTGATTACATTTTAGAAGCTGTTGGGCCACCATGCACTAAAGGCTTGTAGATTGACAATGTAGAATAACATTTCTCTGAGATGTTTCCCTGCTGTGGTCTACTGAATAACCATATACATGAGCCCCCCTCCCCCAACTCCATAATTAATATGTAATATATAGTAGGTATATTAATATATAATAGATATATTATATGTGTGTGCATATATCATGTGCAATTGTGGCATCACCAGTGTTTCCAAACTCTGTCTATCCTAGATATAAATTATAGGTCAGCCACCTTTATGATCTTAGCAATATAAGTGGAGCTTTCTAGCCTCTATGTTTTTATGATGATATAGCTAGCAGGTGTTTCTTCTGTGAGGATTGGCTAAGAGTACACGTTCAAGTCACCCAGAGTGCCGTCTAGGATGTAATAGGCGCACAATTGTTATTTCACTGCTTCCCTTTCCATCTTCTCCTCTTTTCCTAACAAAAGAACATGAGATTTATTTGTTGTAATGCATGCATTAACTTGTTGCCCGGCCATTCAAGGCTAGCTAAGAGTAGTTGTGTGTAGTAAATGTTAGGAACTTTCCTGGATGTCTTTCTTAGTCTCTGAGATCCATTTTCCATCCTTTTCTACCTTTGGGGACATAGAAGGCTAAATTTTATGGACAACAATGATTGACTCTCATGTCCTTTGCCTAAGAGAGAAATGATACCAAGAAAAGAGAATTTGGAGTTTTTATTCCAAAAATTCTTTTCTGCAGAGTTGTCACACCTACTGTTAGAGACTCGCTCCAGCCCCTCATGGCTTATCCTTTTGTCACTTTCTCTCCATCCTGATAATCATGCCTTCCTCTGACCCTTTAGATTTAGAAGTTTCATGATTGTTACCAGCTCTGCAAAGGATGTTGTCCCCTGTGGCCTCTTTTTACTTGGCCCACACCTGTTAATCACATTTTACTTAATCTTTCCTCTAATAACTATTTCTTGACAAGGCTTCTGGGTTCCCAACCAATGGAATGGTGGCACCCATATTACTCTGATTTGATTTATGTTCTCTAGCACTCTTAATAATCAACAGCAATAAACAATGTGACTCTGGTTCTCAAGGAGAATGTGATCCTCATTCTGTCTCTATCCTTTGGGAATGTTTTTATGTTAGTGCTAGATGCCATGTTGTTTTTTGTTCTAGGATGAGATGCCTGGCAGATGTGTACAGAAAGTTCATCATAGCATGTATTTTTCAGTAATGTGATAATGGAATACGTTTTAGAAAGGTTTGTTTTCTCTTTTCACCATATGGGAACTGCTGATAAACATATTGACAAAAGTCAGTCCACTCTCAGACAATGAAACTCAATTGCTACTGGAAGCTAATGCTTAGCAACGAGTACCGTAAGTGACCACAAAGGTCTACATTCCAGCCAACATGCATTAAAAATTCTACTCTTAGTCATAATTTATTTAGATAAACATTCAGCAATAATTATTCTGTTGCCTTACTCTTTTCTTCAAATTGTGCCTAATTATATAGCTAAGGGTCAGCCTATTAATAAGCAACAAATACGGTCACCTCCTTTGCAGTGCTGGCGCATACATGTTTGAGATTTAAATGTGTATAGATGTGTTTTGTTAAAGATTAATGATAAACAACTGATACAGCCAAGCCAAGATGAGGCAGTGGATCTGAACCCATGCTTGGGAGGAACGATGACAGTCTATTGCTACCTGTAGCATAACTCTTCCAAAGGGAGTATATCTTAGCTTGGAACAGAAAATCACATGGGGACCTACTGGTGCTGAAGAGTTAAAAACTGCTCAGAAAGGAAGAATTAGTCTCCCCCAGAGATGAATTCCTGAAAGGTTATCTAATCCCAAGTGGCCAGTCCCTTTAAACATATACATAGAAGTGACACTAACCAGACCCAGCAGGTTGCATATATATATATATATATATATATATATATATATATATATATGTGTGTA